>CM060673.1:8353250-8460750 GCA_030686955.1 Odontamblyopus rebecca
ACTTATTTTCAGTTGCCAGCTCCAAAGTGCTGCTGTGGCAGATCTCGTATCTTTCCAAAATACCACTCATAACTGTATTTTTAGACATGGATTTACTGTAAGCAGACTATATTCTTTTCTCCACTTATTTTAAGAGAATCATATTGAAGCATAACAATTTCTGCAGATTAAATATTTACCATTTTGTTTGACCACGTTTATCGTAAATCCAGTTTCCAAAAATCCAGTGTCAGTTTCCCGGCATTTCAAAGTTTTCTGTTGATACTTTGCAGCCGGTTTCATCAACATTTCCTGGGAGTGAGATGCTAACTGTAGGCACTGCTCTGTTACAAGCTCCATTACTCAAATTAGACTTTAATCTGAGCTTTATTTTAACACTTTTAACTTTTTGTTGAAAGTCAAACTAAACAGGACCATAAGCGCTTGTATTGATCATAGGCTCCTGAAAATGTGCTGTTTAAATCCATTTGGTATTTTTTCTTGAGTTTTCAGTAAAAGGAGCTGTTAACTTGAAAACAACCACTTCATGACATCACAAGGTGGAACAGAGCATTTTGAGTTTTGGAGATGTAGACAGACTAATGAAAAAGGATCACTCAAACATGTGTGAATGAAGCAAACACAACTGCGGGTCTGTTTTTGAGGAGGTAACTACATTCTAACATGGCTTAAAGGTCACAAGAATCATTTTTGTGTAACAAGGCATCCAACTCTAGGCCATCTAAGTCTTGCTGTGGCTCCTATAATTACTCAATTTCTTGTGACCGCTAAAACTTGTAGCTCCCTGGCATTTTTTGTTTTGTAAAAGTAGCTCACAGCAGGAAAAAGGTTGGAGTTCCTTTCCTGCAGAATGTTGTGATAACAAACCAGCCAAACTGCTGCAGACTGGAAGCTCCTCTCCTGTCATCGAGCTGAAACAAGACATATTGTGCTTGTGTCTGCAATATATTTATCATCATTAGGTTTTGCACATTTTGAATCACAACAGTAATTTAAAGCGACTTAATAAAAGAAACAAAACCGCGGTGCCCGATGGGAGCCGATGTCACAACAAAGAGTCGGCAACACTGATGGATAGCTGCAGATCACATTAGCGAGTGGCTGATTATTGTTTTCATTTGTACCAAAAATGACTACGAGGCGCTGCCAAATCCTACGCGATCACAGATTAAGAAGATAAAATTGGAGAACAAAGTAAGTACAGTGGGCGTACGCTGACAGCAGTGAAAACAGGGCTCGGTTAGCAATATGTCGTCTGAAAATAAGTGATTAAAGATCGCTCCAACGTGCACGAATCGCTCCAAATGCAACTTCGAGAGGGTCAGTGAGAAGAGGAAACAAGTATCGCATCTGAAGAGTCGATTTTGCAGATTTCGCTGATTTTAAAACCGGCCTTTTCTTACCTGGTATTGTTCAAACCCTCCATTTTCTCCCCCGTTTCCATATCAGAACCTTATTTGGACCTGGAAAAGCCTCTCTTCAGCTCCCCGCCTCCCGCAGTCAGACCAGCATTGCCTAAACACGGTTAATTTGATGTCACAAAAGGACGCGTAATCAGGTTTGTGCTCCTCCAAAGCGCGGTGCTTTTTGGTGAGTAAGACTTTCTACCTCCTCGCTCCGGCACAAATGAAATCTATGCGCTCGCTCGTCTGTCTGGAGGTATTCGGCACAAGTGGGGACTTCACTCTGTGCACAAAATCATGACATGGAGACTTGCCTACATCCGCCTGATCAGCTTTCCATTATGTAAATTCTTCAATATTAGATCAACAATATGTTTTTAGCTAAGATTCATATAGGTTTAAGTGCATACAGGTTATACTAGTGTCAATAAAACATCCAAACAAATCCACTTTATTTCTATAGCAAATTACATAAACAAGACCATTTCCAAAGTGCTGCACAACACAGAAAAAACAGTGTAAATGTAAAATAAAGCTTCACTTTTAACTAATTTAAGCTTAAAGTTTAACTCCAATAGTCCTTGTAAAGACACTAAAACTAATTCAAATCAAATAAGAGAAAAATACAGATAAATAAAAAGGTAAAAACCATAAAAATAACTAAAAGACACAGAACAAAGTGAACATAAATATATTTAATCTTTTTTTTTCTTTCAAAAAATGAATAATTGTATTTCCTGATTGAAAATAACCAGCGTAGAGGTAATTTCATGACTTCTACCTAGCAATTACAACGTTAACAAGGGTTAAAACTTAAAAACGTATAATTTTGGATCAGGGATGGACTGACACAAAACAGCCCTGGACTTTTCCCGCACAAACAGGCCTAATAATGAATAATTTCAACAAATCAATAATGAAATAATTGAAGAAAACACACAAAGATGAACTACTTCTGATTGTTTATTAACCAAAAATACAAAAAAACATCAAAATCACTTAATTTCAAAGTGGCTTATCTTTTTTATCTTTAATCTTTTCCCATCCACCTTTCTCCCGTTTTCGTTTTGTGTTCGACATCTTTGACATATGTTGAAACCGAGTAACCCGCTCTTCCTTGTCGCCTTTTAAGCCTATGCAATTTACGCTTGACAAATGGGCAAATTATGGTATTAGCGCCTGTCCGCCCCCGTTTTGGATGGAACTGATGACACAGGAAGAGAGATTCCTGTTCTGAACTCACCGCTTCTTCTTTTTGTCCGTTATAGGTTATAATCTCTGACACCCGTGGATCATAGTTATTATTTAAATCTCAATAATCCTCTAAAATGACTCCGTAAAAGAAAAATGTCATCTGACTCCTGGATGGAAAATTGCAGTGCCTGATGGGAGCTGACGTTACCGAATATGTACCGCAAAAAGCTTTTTTGTTGGAGCTGGTGAACGCTTGTGAGCAAATGTTTTTTGTGGAAAATGCCGACACAAAACTGAAAGAAAAAGAAGAAAATAAAATGAACAAAGTAATTACAGAGCGGTCGCGTTGCGGCGATAACGGGGGTCGAATGGAGCGATAACGAGGTCCTTCAAAAAATCCGTAATCTGTAAATTTTCACGTAGAGAAAAATGCAGACCCACCAAGATGATTGGTACCTAAAGCCCAGAACTTACCACCAGGAGAAGAAAAACTAGTTTAAACATGCATGAATCGCTCCAAAAATACAACTTTGAGGAGGAAACAATCACGAGTTAATAGCTCTAAAAAGTCGATTTCGCCTACTAGCTCTCATTCACGGTTAAATAATGCATCAGTTTTATATAGCGCTTTTCAGGACACTCAAAGATGCTTTACAGAGCATTATTCATTCACTCCAGACCCAGTGGTGGTAAACTACTATTGTAGCCACAGCTGCCCTGGGGCAGACTGACGGAAGCAAGGCTGCCAATCCGCGCCATCGGCCCCTCCGACCACCACCATCATTCACGCACACACCGCTTTCATACTAGGCAATGTGGGTGATGTGCCTTGCCTAAGGACACTACAACAGTTTTTGCCACTGGCGCCCCCCTGTGGCACCTGGAATTCCCAGTGGTCTCCCATCCAAGTACTAACCAGGCCCGGCCCTGCTTAGCTTCTGAGATCTGACGGGATCAGGCTTTGACGAGCCGGTATGGCTTTATGGCCTATAAAGTTATGGTTAGCCAAAAAATTACTATATTTATGGGTAGTTTCTGACTCCAGGAAATGCATTTAAATCTACGTAAAGTTACCGAAAATCACGAAAAGCAGCAAGTGCGTATGAGTGTGTGTGTGAGGGGAGCTCAGGCAGACAAAGCAGCCATTGAGTCATCGCGTGAGACTTCCATTACCGGCAATAGGCCCTATTTTCAGAGCCTTCTCATTACCGGCTGCACAAGCACAGTAACAAGTATGACATGTCGACACAAGCGACTCTGCTGTGCGCCCGCTCGGTGCCACAGTCCCAGGATGTACTGTGTAGCGGCTAATCAGTCGGGTTAGGAAGCGGGGAAATGACAACAGCGTGAATGTACAGGAAGAGTGTTTTAAGGAACTGTGCGTGCAATTCTGGTTTTGAATTTCATAAAGTTGACTTGTCCTCGAGATCAACATGGTCAAGTCAAAAAATAGCTTTTACCGCTGACAAAATAACAACAACATTCAGCATGATACCCAAGTCTAGGTCGGTGTGTTGGTTCTCAAGGCGATTATCCATTCACTCAGAAAGCAGAATGAGTCTCTCAATGGGCCAGTTTAAACGCTGAAATCCAGTTGGTTTCGACCTAAAGGAACTTTCTCTAATCTGAATCGTCTTTACTGGTTTTGGTTGATATCGGGTTTTAGCAGACCTAAAACCACAGGATCAAAATCAAATGGAACAAAACAATATCTAGGTAAATTAAAATGACTTAAATTAAGAACGTTTGACTTTATTTGAGTAGATTTGACTTGACAAGTAAAATTATCTTCCAATGGAATAAGTGTGTTTTTATTAATTCAAGCAACATTTGATTTTGTTTCTTATTTTAAGTGCAAAAAGTTGCTGTTTTTTTCTTTTTTTTAAGTGTAGTAAGATGTATTTTCATATTTTAAGTACAAAAAGTCTGGCAAAATTTACTTAAATCAAGTCAAAGTCCTGATTTTGACAAACCGCACCCGCCCAAAGCCGTCATACCTCAAGAATGAAAATCAGTCCGAGAGCCAAAAAAGAGCCACAACTTTACACACTCCAGTCGCTAGTTTTCTTTTCCTCGGGAGTCACTTTGACCTGCAGGACGTCGTATGTGTGGTTTGAAAATGAAAGTGGCAGTGATTTGTGGGAATGTGCGCAGTAAAAACATATGGATTTTTATGTTTAATCATCTTGTTAAAACAATAGAATTTTGACATTTCACTAAAATACAGCCCTGTTTTTGTTCGCACATGATGTTTTGTAAACCGCAGATTAGACCCGCGCTCTCCTGCGTCCGACCCGAACCCGCATCTGACACAGCACAACATTTTCACCCGTTTCATTAAAATTTGAGGTTCATCCATCGGGTATCTGTGAGTACCTGAACCCGTGCAGGACTCTGAATTGTGGTAAAACTCCTTAATTCAAGTCATCTTAACTTGACTAGATTTAGTTTTTTTGGATGTAATGATAAGGCTCACATTATTGTCCGGAAAAGTATTTGTTGTTCAGCTTGATCAGGACTTAGCTGGAGGATTTGACATTGTGCATATTTTGGGTTGGTGGGGAAACCCAAGTCCCCAAACGAAACCCATCCAGACACAGGGAGAACATGCAAACTCCACGCAGAAAGTCCCAGGAATCGAACCCGGAACCTTCTCGCTGTGAAATCTGAACGCAGGTTTAGGCAGTGGCAACCCAGGTTCAGCTGTGATTGTAGAAACTTTTCTAAGCTGTAAAAGCAGAGGTTACACACAGTTCCTTTCAAGTAAAACTGATTTGAGCACTTTAACTTTCTACTGTGCCAACGTGGAACGGAGCAAACCCACTGTGCTGCTCCTTCTTTACGATCACCACAGAAACGTCCATTATCCTCCCTTTGTACGCGGATGCAAAGTAAATGCTTGACTAAAGCGCTTCGCTGGCAGCTGCACGTCAAAGGCGTTTCCATGGCGACAGCTCAGCCTGGTATCTTCCTCCTCTCTCTCCTCCTCCTCCTCCTCCTCTTCTTCTCCTCCGCTAACATCCCTTCCTCGCCGCATCACTCCGGGCTGAGCTAGTTACAAGCAGCCCTGCACATCAGCTAACGTTCACAGGACATATTTCACAGCGAACAGTATGTGACAGTAGAGACAATGACAAGTGTGTTATTAGAGTCTGGGCTGGTGATGTGACATTTAGTCCAGATGCCTTTCCATTCGCAACTAACTGTCACTGAAATGTGCAATAGGAGAGTGGAGTGAAAGCAAAAACAGTACGACATTGAAAGTCAGAAAATTCAAACACATCACTCCCGTTCTCAAATCGCTGCACTGGCTCCCTGTCTCATCCCGGATCGAATACAAAGTCCTCCTGCTGACCCATAAATGCATCGCTGGTCAGACACCACTGTACCTGCAAGATCTGATCACTCTACAATCTTCTAACCGCACCCTCAGATATTCAGGTAGCAGCACCTTCAGGTCCTCAGATCTTCAGGTAGCAGCTCCTTCAGGTCCTCAGATCTTCAGGTAGCAGCTCCTTCAGGTCCTCAGATCTTCAGGCAGCTCCTTCAGGTCCTCAGATCTTCAGGCAGCTCCTTCAGGTCCTCAGATCTTCAGGCAACTCCTTCAGGTCTTCAGATCTTCAGGTAGCAGCTCCTTCAGGTCCTCAGATCTTCAGGTAGCTCCTTCAGGTCCTCAGATCTTCAGGTAGTGTGCTCCTTCATGTCCTCAGATCTTCAGGTAGCTCCTTCAGGTCCTCAGATCTTTTGGTAGCTCCTTCAGGTACTCAGATCTTCAGGTAGCTCCTTCAGGTCCTCAGATCTTCAGGTAGCTCCTTCAGGCACTCAGATCTTCAGGTAGCTCCTTCAGGTCCTCAGATCTTCAGGTAGCTCCTTCAGGTACTCAGATCTTCAGGTAGCTCCTTCAGGTCCTCGGATCTTCAGGTAGCTCCTTCAGGTACTCAGATCTTCAGGTAGCTCCTTCAGGTCCTCAGATCTTCAGGTAGCTCCTTCAGGTACTCAGATCTTCAGGTAGCTCCTTCAGGTCCTCAGATCTTCAGGCAACATGCTCCTTCAGGTACTCAGATCTTCAGGTAGTTCCTTCAGGTCCTCAGCCCTTCAGGTAGATCCTTCAGGTACTCAGATCTTTAGGTAGCTCCTTCAGGTCCTCAGATCTTCAGGCAACATGCTCCTTCAGGTACTCAGATCTTCAGGTAGTTCCTTCAGGTACTCAGATCTTCAGGTAGTTCCTTCAGGTCCTCAGATCTTCAGGTAGCTCCTTCAGGTCCTCAGATCTTCAGGTAGCTCCTTCAGGTCCTCAGATCTTCAGGTAGCTCCTCCAGGTCCCCTCCACTAGGCTTTGTCCAATGGGGGACTGAGCCTGGATTCTTTTTAAGGCAAATCTAAAGCAAAGCTTACTGTTGATGCTTTTAGTATTCAGCATTTAGTATTGTTCCTGTTTTATTGTAGCACTCTGAGATTCTATGGAATGAAAAGTGCACTATAAATAAAATGTATTATTCCATCAGAGCCCAAGTTATGCCAACTATGCCACTTGTATTATTATAATTATAGATTTCGTGCATCTTAAGCATCATTTGACTGGAGCCGAACTCCATGGGGGACGTCACACTCCCTTAGTCCACTTCTGTATACAGTATTTCAGGACACACACTCAGGCGTCTTTCCAGAACTACTCGTCTATGGAACAGCCGGAGGAGCTCAGGGCTGCAGAGAACATTCATGTTTTTAAAAAATAGGCTCAAGACTCACCTTTGTAGCTTAGCTTTTGATTGAAAGTTTATACTCTTACTTGTTTTTATTACGCGCATTTTCTAATATTTATTTATTTTAGGCATATTTTTAGTATTTCCAGTGTTTCCTCTGCCCCTGGGCCCTGTGTCCTGGTGTAGGGTTGGTGCTTGGGCCCCGTCTGTCCCCTGGGCCCTACGGCGCTCCCTGGTGGCGGCGGACGGCTCTGCTCCTGGTGTAGACGGCTCCTCTGATGGTGCTTTCTCAGCTGGTTCCCCTTTACCCAGCCACACGTTTTACTTTGTGTTTTAGAAAGTTCATATGTGTGTGTGTGTGTGTGTGTGTGTGTGGGTTGTTTGGCAGTGTGGAGTTTCTTTTTCTATCTTTTTCTTTTCTTTATTTCATTCATTAAAACAAAACAAAAGCAAATGCATCTTACTTGCATCTACACAACTTTAACATAAATATGATTGAAAGGTACAGAAAGAAGGAAAAACATCTGCACCTTATCAACTCAAAATTACATCGCAACTCCAGTGGGTTTCGCTGCATAAATTTATTCAACAAAAAAACAAAAACATACTCTTCTTTTTCCAGAGAAATATTATATCTTTAATAATGCTACTTTTACACTTATCTTAAAAACTTGAATAGACTTGGACGTTTTATTTTCACGAGCAAGACTGTTCCATAGACCGACTCCTTGGATCGAGACTCATCGCTCCTTTGGTTTTGTTCTAAATTCAGAAAAGAAATTAGAAAAAAAAATCAATTCCTTTTAATTTATAACAACTTTCTCTCTTTTTGAATCAGTTTTGCTGTTTGGTAATGTTATTCAGTGAGCTTTGTACATAGTTTTGACAAGGTTATAGTCTAGTAATTCTTCACATTTTAATGTTTCTAACTGTATAAATATTGGATTTGTGTGGGCCCTGTATCCACTTCCTTTTACGACACAATTGGATTTGATTACCGTATTTTCCGGACTATAAGCCTCTACTTTTTTCCCAGGCTTTGAACCATGCGGCTTTTACAAAGGAGCGGCTATTCTGTGGAATTTTCTTCCACCGCTAGGGGCGCTCTAACCGGAATTACAAAAACAAGATAGACGGAAAATGAATGCAAATAATACGCTACTTTTTATTTAGCAGATATAACACGCACGACAAATTACTGAGTGGTAATTATTTTCAAATCCTCGCCCCTTCATCATGAAAAGCACATGAAGGAGTTTGTATGATGCAAGTTTTAAGTTGAAGGCATCGATCTTGCTCCAGGAAGGAAACCGCTGTAGAGCCCTGCACCCGCGGGACCAACACAAAACAGTGCGGCGCAGGACCATGGATGTAATAAGAGCATCTGAAAGAACATTCTGAAAGAACATTCTGTAAGCTTATTGCGGCGCGGGCGGGAGCAGGACTGAAAATTCTGTCCCGCGCAGACGTCTACTGTGCTGCTGCACGTAAACTTGGCATCAATGGTTTCAGTGGAGATGATTAAAGTGACTTGTGGTTTCACTGCACAGGAGAAATGAAGGTAAATCAATTACCAGTTCTTTTCTGTTTTTGACCTCGTTTTAATCAGCACAGTTTCTGCCGTGTTAAAAGGCACTGTTCAAAAAGAAATATAAATGTACATTTACAGTACAAAATCGTTCTGTATATGCAGTAAATATCTCATTTTTCAACATGGATATCAGCGGCTTATAGCCCGGTTGTGGCTTGTATATCTTTTTTTTTTTTCATAGAGTGGATGCGGCTTATATACAGGTGCGCTCTATAGTCCAGAAAATACGGTATTTAAAAAGATTTCAAACAGAACTAGTTCATTTTAAACAGTTTGCAGTGGTCCAAAATTATTCTTCACGTGCCTTATGCATTCAGAACATGGTAAATACCCACCATGATGAGCTTAGAAGAGGAACAGACTTATTTCCACCTTAAGAGCTGCTTTTCCTATAAACATCTATACTGGGGTGAGCCAAATTCTGCAATACATGGACAAAAATCTGCTTTTAAAGATACTCCAGCCTATTTCTTTTATCTGTTACACTTCACTGAACAGTACAGCACCCGTTTTTCCTTCTTCAACTATTTTAAAACCTCTAATTATCGATGTCCCATTCCCGCCGACTGGAGCTGGCTTGGCACCGTGCCCCCTTGTACTGATAGCTTTACTTAGACACTGTAATTGGGTCGATACGGGAGCAGACGAGCTGATCTCGGGCAGGGGCAGAGCGGCGGCTGAGGCGGTGGTCGGCGTCGCGTGTCTCGTACGCAAATGCTAAGGTCATCACGCCGTCTTGTTAATTGCGTTTGCCACACAGGGAGAGATTGCCGCGGTGAGGCCGTTATTCGTAGTTCTATATGATGTCGGTAACACTTAATAACAGCTGCAATAGAATTAGACTTGATAAATCGTGAAGAAAAACGGACATGATCTGTACGATAATGGCAACACAAGACAGCGTATGGGTCAGTCCTCGCCAAATCTCCAAATGTCCCGCTCGACCATCTCAGGTTTGACTGAAAAAAATCGAGGAAAAGTCCCAAATTTTAGCTCCCAACCCTTATAGTTTTGTCATTAAAAATATTTTGTCAACTGCCCCTTGATCTGTTTTGAGTAGTTTTTTCCAAAGATCCACTTTCAGATTGCTGTATCTAAAAAATATCTTAAGGTAGGTCCTTCAAATTTTCAAGGGTTAAAGCAAAAACAGCCTATCAAAAATAAGAAAAAAAATACAAATTTTGAGGCAAAATAACCCCCTATTTTAAGTGAAATTATCTGCCAGTGCAGTCAGAAATTTTCACTTACCAAGTTTCCTTAAAACAAGAGGGAATACGAATCTTGTTCTAAGCCGAAAACACTAGTTTCAAGTATTTATGGCAAGATTTTTCACCTTATTGGTTTGAGAAGGAAGTTAAAGAGGCTTAACCTGGACTGAGTTAATATAAAAAGTGCTTAGAATAAGTTATAATATGTAGATAAGATAAATCAGGATGGAATATCTTGAAACAAGTAAAAAAAATCTCATTTTATTGAGTAAAAAAAATCTTTAAATTGATCGTTTAAGATGAATCTGCTTAATTCAACTCAGTTTAACTATGATAGAAAATCCCTTTTTGCTGTGTGCTTGTAGAATATGGACTTTTACACATGTGTTTTTGGTTTGTCACAGATTCTGGAGGCTGGAATTGTCCTTATGCGATTGGTCTGGGACTTGCCTGAAAAGCCAGACCTTTCTACATTCTGTTCAAGTCTAGAAGGGTCTGGAGTTGGCCCACAGAGCGTGAAAATCCTCCATTCCCGTCTCCTGGTAGGTGAGAATAGAGCCTATTTGAGACGATCCAACTGAATCAGAAGATAACCTAATACGGGTCCTTTAAATATAGACAAAAGAAATTTAATGAATCAACTAACTAAAAAGAGTTCAGTGTTAACTTTTTATTCAGATTCAAGAGATCCACTTTCACAGCTCACTGGTAAAACACTCCTTTGTTCCTGCATTGTGAGAGCTGCAGTAATTAGGGCTAACGTCTAGTTTTTGGCAGCTTTTGAGGACCCAGCTTCTATGACTTTAATTATAAAGAGCAGACATGTAGATCTATGTTCTCAAGGCAAGTTTTGGAGAAATTGTTGAACTTTTTAGCACATCAATGCGACTGGGGATTAAAGGGCCGATATGACGCTATTTTCTGATCTGTGTTATAATGTTGTTTCCTCATCACAAACAGACCTGGAGTTGTGTTTTGTCAAATACTCAAACTCTGCACATTTAGGCTGTGTTCTTCTCTCAAACTGACAAACACTGTGTTGCACCTTGTGATGTCACGTGGTAATACATAACGTACAAACATCACTCCTTTATTAGAATCATTTGGATGATTTCAGCCCCGGAACTGTCCATCTCTACTGAACTAAAGGTAAAACGTAGCTGTTCGTTGAAAAGTACCACTTCATGACATCACAAGGTGGAATTTTGAGCTTTAAAGACGTAAACAGAGTCATAAAAAGGGTTTCTTAAACGCGTAAATGAAAAAACACAACTCCAGGTATGTTTTTATGGTGTGGAGGTGACAATTTTGTTTTAAAAAAATGCATAAAAGAGTCCATTTTGCGTAATATAGCACCTTTTAAATGTGATGTGTTGTGTGATGATCTTGTTTTTCATTAGCTGGAGAGTATTTGCCCACAATCAGGAAGGTTTCCGGTCCAATCCCTCCAGTATATTGTGCTGTACTTGTTGTGTCAATGGGCAATGCACCCACTTTGCCTGTATTTGAATCCTGTGTGTGCGTCTTATTGATATTGATATTTATTAACAGTTGCCACTTTGCATACGAATAAAACATTGGTATTGAATCGTCAACGTTCCCTGTGGGTGTGATGCTAACTGGAAGCACTGCTCTGTCAAAAGCGTTACAGTCGTCCCGCACTATATCCTTACTGTACTGTTTCGCGGATGTTTTTAGTGCAATTTAGTGCAATAAGGAAGAACCCGCGCGTTGTGGTCTGCATAATCAGAGGTGGTATGTCTGTTAAGAAGAAATAAATAAATAAATAACAGCGCCAACAACTACCCACAGCTGTGTTTTCCACCCCCGCGCTCCTCAGCTTAGATCACAGAGGCGTTTTACAGCCTTAAAACATATATAATAATCGTAAATATTAAAACTGACTTCGCAGATTTCACCTGTTGTGGGTCATTTTTAGAACGTGACCCCCGCAATAAACAAGGGACCACTGTAACCAACATGTGTGAACTGGTGTTTTGTAGATTCTACGGTGTAACGTCATAATTCAAGATCAGAGGCAAGAATTTCTAAGTAAATGTGGAATAACTCTGAAACACACAAACCTCTTGAAATGAACTAGTAAAAGATTTCTTTTTTTTAAATGGCTCCAGTTTACAAATTCAGATTTTTGTTTGGTTTTGTTTTTCATATTCCACCTCCACTGACCTTGATCCGGGCTTTTTCGAAAGGAACTTTTGTCTTTTCTGCTTATTTTTGTTTTTGTTTTGTAAGTGGGCGAATAATTATCTACACTGGCTTAGAATTTTAGTCATTTTTATAAGAAATTATTCAGACAACTATTACACTGACCAGAAAAAAGAAAGTACAGATACTGGGGCAAAAAGTTACTAAAGTAAAAGTATCACATGAAAAAATCTACATAAGTAAAAGTATTAAAGTACCTGTTTAAATGTACTTAAATAGTAAAAAGTTAAAGTATTTTGATTTTTGGAACAATTATAAGTTGAAATGTAGTGATTTTGAGCAAGAATTGAGCTGATTTTAAGTGAATCAATTGATTTTTTAATTCTTTTTCTGGCTTTTTTTGTTTTTATATTTGGGTTTCTCAAAGTTGGGACGTTAACTCAAACTAAATGTGCTAAAAATTAAGTCTCAGCCATTTCAATCAGTCTTTTTACCGTAGTACGTTTTACTTTTCGGTTCAGATCTAAGGTGTAGCGGAGCAGAAAGCACAGACACACGCTCTCCAATGTACTGAAGTAAAAGTAATCCACTGTAAAACTTACTGAAATGAAGTACAGATACCTAAAATGTGTACTCAGATATTGTACTTTTACGTTAGTACTCTGCTCTCTTCCACCACTGCACTTCAACACTATAAAACGCATCGGAAATTCTCGTCACGCAATGTTTTCGGAGAGTTTTGAGGCGGGTTGTCAGAAGCTGTGGTGCAGATTTTTGCCTTTGAAACCTGGCAACCCCACACGCTCATGACCAGCAGCGCTCGCCGGAGGGACGAGAGGGATCGAAGAGCGGATGAGAAGTGACACTGCACCTCTGGCCACCGAACTTCACTCGAGGTTAGCGACGTTTTCAAATACCACTGCAGACACGTTTGTTTACGCGGAATAAAAAAACGAACGCAAATTGATTCCATTAGCGAAGTGCTTAATGAAAAGTGACTATTCAGATAAACAAAAGGTAATTGCTCTTGTCTATTCCGCAGCGGTTTCACTTGCTTTTTAATCAACGCCAGCGAACGGAGCGCTGAGGGCCCATACAGGTGTGGAAATGTTCTGCAAATCTGGTCCCGGACGAGACTCGTTTGTGGTTGTTTGACCTGGGCTGAGTCGGTCCGCGTTGGTTCGAGTTCAGTTCTGAATGTGCAGCCAAATCTGCTTTAAACACTCCCTGAAAGATTCTTTTCTGGTCCAATGCTTCTTCTCCATGGAGATGTTCTCACTTTGTCTGGAATTAAACCTTTCTATAATCACGGAGACCAAACCAGACCAAGTTACAGGTCAGATCTGTGGAGAGGCACAGTCAGAATGTTGTTTTTCTAGGTATTTTTCAGCTATAAAACCACCTGTAAGTGAATAAATGTAAAGTAGAGCTGTTTCATGTCACACTGTGGAACACTCCAGGCATAGCAACGACATATGCATAGAAACACGACGGTGACAGAGCCCCAAACCAAAAAGTTACATAATACACCTTTAAAACCAATATGTTCTAACCCAGGCAGGGTAACCATGGCGACCACAACCCACCTCTACACACATAGGCAAGTCAAGTTTATTTGTATAGCACAAAGTAATTCAAAGTGCTTCACAGAATAAGAAATACATTAAAATCACAATACAAACAAATTAAAACATAAATAATCATAAAATTTAAAAATAGAGATGCGACGTTAGATTAGAGAGCATTAGAGAGAAGAGCAGAGTGCAAAATGGAAAATGAAAACCTTATGGGACCCACTTTGTTTTGCTGGCTGAAAAAGTGCCAAAAACATGTGTCTTATAAAGCAGTAGTTCCCAAACTTCACAGCGAGTATCAGGCACACTGCTCTAGTCAAGTTTAGATGACTTGAATTAGGTTTTACTGTGATTTGACTAAATTTCACTTGGCAAGTAAAATGATCTGCCAGAGGAATACGTCTTCCTACGCTTAAAATAAGACACAAAATCTTGAATTCAGAAAAACACACTCATTCCACTGGTAGATCATTTTATTTGTCAAGTTGAATCTATTCAAATAAAGTAAAATGTTCTTAATTTAAGTCATTTTATCTCACCTAGATATCGTTTTTTTCCCAATGTAGCAAATATACAGTATGTTCTTCCGAGTACCACCAGATCTAATACTAGGGATGTAACAATAACTCAAATATCGTCATATCGTACCGTCAAAAGTCTCATGATAATATCGTGGGCCGTCGCAATACATCGAATCACAAGTCTCTTTGCTTCATTTCACTGCTGTAGTGCAGAAACAGCTAAAAAAGAGAGTGAACTACATAGACCATGATGCTTTGCTGCAGCTTCAGACCAATCTACACGATGAAATAACTGTTATTTACAACTTTTAAGCCATTTTAATTTGGATTTTGACAGAAAAGTCGCATATCTACAATTTCCTTAACCTCCACAAAATATTACAATAGATATCGCATCATTGGATGTGTATTGTGAAAGTATTTGGATATTGTACTAGTAGATAGAGACATGCAGATACCAAAAAATAAAAAATTTAAAATCTGGCTACGTGCTGGGTCCAAAATCAAACAAAAAGAAGAAAGAGCTCCACATTGCAGTTCTTTGGGAGCTTCAAAGAGCTGCAGTGCGGAGCTCTTTCTTCTTTTGCACAGATTTAGGTTTCGTTACATCCTTTTCTAATGCAGGACTAAAACAGGACTGACCCAGGTTAAAAAGTAGGATTATTTTACGTTACTTCCAAACCAAAAGAGGAGCCCACACCACAGTTTGAGACGTCATAAAGGGCTGTCGGTGTATTTCCAACGTTGTGTTGCTAATGCCTGGAATGCTCCGCAGTAAGTCATTAAGCAGATCGATCTCCATGGAGAAAACCGGCTGACACCACCGCATTAGGCCAAGCGACAGGTCAGAGCTCTCATTTATAAAAGAGTCGCGTCAATGTCGTCTTGAAAGAGCGCGAACGGACAAAACTTAAATTTGTGTGGGGCGTGTGAGGAGCTGTGGTGTCGTGTGCACAACCTTTGCAGATCTAAGGGCAATTTGAGCACATTTGCCTGGATTTTTTCCTTAATTTTACTATTAAACCTCCCCTTTTTACTCCCTGAATGAAGTGTTATACATCACTTTTTTCAGTACAACCTGTTATTTCCCAATCTGCTGCTGTACTTGTGTCGTAAGGCTGCAATAAAAGCTATAGGACCAGAAATACAAATGGAAAAAAAAGAAACAGAAAATAAAATTCACACTCTTTCATACAAAACACACAGAAAACGACTGTGTAAGCAACTTTTTGGATATAAAAGATGCTTAATTTGGGGGCTCAGCTACAAAAGCGCAAAATATCAAGTGTGTAATTAAACTAAAAATATCCTTATTGTCTCAAAACAAAAAAAAAAGTGCAATCGCTCCATTATTTTCCTGGTGCCAGTCATGGAAACAGCTCCTGTCAGGTCCAGGGCCAGAACCACATCACTTTTCCAGGGTGTTTATAACATTGGCTTTGTACATTCTGACTGAAATAAACCTTTCAAGGAAAAATAGCAAGAGATGAGCAGTTACGCAGACCAAGATGTGTAATTTGCCATTTATTTGAGAAAAACCTGCACTTAGAGCGGCTTTTTCAATTGTTACGAACACAAGCGCAGTCAAGCGTAGGATTATGCACGATTCTCGGTAAGTTCTCAAAATAAGTTTCTGTCTTTTATGGTTGGAAAGTTATGCTTGGCTTTATAAATGGCTATAAAAAAACATATTCCCGTCGCTCTGGAAGGGATAATGTCAAAATGAACGCGACAAAACGTGACTTCCTCAATCTGACACACCGCCATTCCGACATCGACGTCTAATTGTCGGAGTGTCGTGTGTCCATTTGTTATCAGACGTTCCTGCACATGAGCTCTTTTATCAACATCCCGCCATTCCGACATGTGGTTATTAAGTTTGGACTGCGCTCTTTTCAGGACCGTATTTTCACGGACTGGAGGTGTGGGACTGGTGCGGCCGGAGGAGGCGAGGCCTGGTTTAATCCTAGTTTAATCCTGTTGTAGTCCTGTTTTAGACCTGGTTTTAGTCCTGTTATAGACCTGGTTTAGTCCTGGTTTAGATCTGGTTTAGTCCTGGTTTAGACCTGGTTTGAGTCCTGATTTTAGTCCTGGTTTAGTTTTAGACATGTTTAGTCCTTGTATTAGTCCTGTTATAGACCTAGTTTAGTCCTGGTTTAGATCTGGTTTAGTCCTGATTTAGTCCTGATTTAGACCTGGTTCAGTCCTGGTTTAAATGCAGGTCTATGCCAGGACTAAAACAAGGTCTAAATCAGGACTAAAAGCAGGTCTAAATCAAGACTAAAAGCAGGTCTAAAGCAGAACTAAACCAGGTCTAAACCAGGACTAAACCAGATCTATACCAGGACTAAAACCAGGTCTAAATCAGGACTAAAAGCAGGTGTAAAGCAGAACTAAACCAGGTCTAAATCAGGACTAAAACAGATCTATACCAGGACTAAAACCAGGTCTAAATCAGGACTAAACCAGATCTATACCAGGACTAAAACCAGGTCTAAATCAGGACTAAAAGCAGGTCTAAAGCAGAACTAAACCAGGTCTAAATCAGGACTAAAACAGATCTATACCAGGACTAAAACCAGGTCTAAATCAGGACTAAAAGCAGGTCTAAAGCAGAACTAAACCAGATCTATACCAGGACTAAACGAGGTCTAAACCAGGACTAAAACCAGGTCTAAATCAGGACTAAAACCAGATCTATACAGGACTAAATCAGGTCTAAATCAGGACTAAAAGCAGGTCTAAACCAGGTCTAAATCAGGACTAAAAGCAGGTCTAAATCAGGTCTAAATGAGGTCTAAACCAGGACTAAAAGCAGGTCTAAATCAGGACTAAACCAATGCACCTCCTCCGGCCACGCACAACGCAGCCTCATGATGAAATTGTCGGAATGGCAACATAAATGGCAACATGGAAGGTGTCGGAATGGGGGGATGAGCCCTGCTCCTCTGTGCTCTCCGTTGTCTCTCTGAAAAGTGTAAACCGTGAAGGCTCCAGACCTTGCGTGGAACTTTGCAGTATTTCAAGTTGTTGTTTTTCTTTTTACAAATGCGGCTTTGACGTGATGAGCTCCACACGCACATTTCACACTTCGATCTGTGCGTTTGTTTTAATATCTTCGTTGACTTGTGTTCATATTCTGTGGTTTGTGGTTAATATGCTTCCATTTCTCTGACTGAATGATGCACACTCGGCTTCTCGTACCCATTTTCCAGCGTATTTTTCATACTGCAGATGGTAAATAAACTGAAACTGAGCTGAAACTGTGTGGAGACCCGTGGGACGTCACCCTGCTCACATACGAATACATTATCGACGCATTGTGTAACGTTTCTGGTGGAGGCTCCGTCAAACGCTGTTCTCCATGGAGATGTTATTGCTTTGTCTGGGATCAAACCTTTCTATCTTCACGGAGACCAAACCGGATCAGGGTCCAGGTCAGATCTGTGGAGCGGCGACTCCGCTCACAGTCAGAATGTTGTTTTTCTTGGTACTTTTGAGCTATAAAACCATTTGTAATTGAATAAATGTAAAGTAGAGCTGTTTAATGTCACACTGTGGAACGTTCTAGACAGAGCAATAACAAGCAGACGACGAACCCTAACGAAAAAGTTACACAGTGCTCCTTTAATGCCAAACTGTGGAACATTCTCGACAAAACAACATCTCCACACAGCAAATTCTCTGATCTGGCCAAGATTTTAAAACTTATATCAGGTCATTCATCTTGTTTTCAGATTTATTTTCGACTTACTCGTTTTAGACTGGAAAAAGGAGAAATTCAATCAGTCAACTGGACAAATGCTTATTATTATGTATAAATTTACAACAAACTTTTTCCTTTTTTGCCATGGACGACTGAGGGATTCTACACGGTTCTGAAACGGCTTCATTTTAGTCTAGAGGTCTTTTATTTTAAGAGAACGTGTCAAGTAAAATGATCTTGCTGCAAGGACAGATCATTTTCTGATAGATTTAAAGGGATAGTTTGGGTTTTTTGACATGAATCTGTACGTCCCCGTCAGCAGAGTCGTGCATCAACACTGATTTACCTCCCGACAGCGTCCGGTGAGTCGAGTTCTTCCCCGGTTTCGGTGCTGACGAAAGTGTCCGGCGAGTTGGCTGAGGTCATGAAAATAAAGCGTTTTTTTCTTCTCAAAACAAAATGAGTTTAAAAGAGTGAAACATTTGTGCCACAAAACGTGAACCGTGAAAAAGTCAGACCTCATAATCACTTGGTACTATTTTCTCTCCGCTCATATCACTACGAGCTGCTGCCAGGTGAAGCTGCGCACGAATCCACTTTTTTCAGTAGTTCGGCAGTGTTTACGTGCTCAGACTTTTGACCGCCGCGACGTGAGAGCGCTAACATAAGAGCTACAACGATAAGTATATAAGCTTGTATCATCTTCGGTGTTGTCGTTAACTTTCCGAGCAGTAAACACAGTGAAATAGGCGGCAGCGTGGAGTGATATGACCGGAGAGAAAATAGTACCAAGCGTTTATGAGCTCGGAGTTTTTCGCGGTTCACGTTTTCTGATGCAAACGTCTCACTCTTTTGAACACATATTGTTTTGAGAAGAAAAACACTTCATTTTCGTGACTCCAGCCAACTCGCCGGACACTTTCGTCAGCACCTAAACCGGGGAAGAACTCGGCTCACCGGACGCTGTCGGGAGGTAAGTCAGTGTTGATGCACGACACTGCTGATGGGAACATACAGACTCATGTCAAAAAACCCCAAACTATCCCTTTAACTGTTTATATCTTAAATTTTGACCAAGCTTTTTTCGCAATGCACAGATTTCTCCCCTGGAATAACCTTACAATACGCCGCAGCTCTCCAGTTACCTTTAAACCCGTGCTAATTTGTATGTGCCCTGAACAGACGTCCGCTCAATATTATCGGCCCTGTAAATGCTATTATTGACTAATCAGGTTACCCACTCAATACAGTAATGCAGTGTCCAGGAAGGAGTGCCCGAAGCCACTGGGTGAAAGCCGCATTAACCGCCACATTTTGGGTAATTGAGAAAAAAGTCCAGAAAGGGCACAAAGCACGGCGAGTAATATTGGATTCAAATGTGTTTATTCAAATGTCACGGCTCTGTGTTTGTGAGTGAGCGGAGAGGAGGGGAAAACAAGATCAGTAAAAGACGAAGTGACAGTGGTTTAATACGGCGCTTTGATGATGAAATGTCACTGAAATGGTTTAGATATGCGGGGGGAGGCTTCTGAGACCGTCAAGGAAGTATTTCAAAGTGGATTTTGGAGTTCAGATTTCCTGGTTTATGTTATAATTATATATATATTTCCTGATCAAAAAACGTACCTGGAGTCGCGTTTTGTTTCATTTGTTTAAAGGTGGACTGTGTAACTTTTTGTTTGGGGGTTCATCACCTGCTTGTTTCCTGGAATGTTCCACAATACGACTTTAAACAGCTCTACTTTACATTTATTCAGTTACAGGTGGTTTTATCGCTCAAAAATACCCAGAAAAACAGGCATTCTTGCTGTGAGCGGGGTCGCCTCTCCACAGATCTGACCTGTAACTTGGCCTTGTTTGGTTTCCATGAAAATAGAAAGGTTTAATGGCGTACTGTGGAACATTCCAGACAAAGCGATAACATCTCCATGAAGAAAAGGATTTGACGGAGCCTCCCCAAGGAAAGTTACACAATGCATTTAAGTTTAACACACAAACCCTGCATATTTACACTGAAAAACTGAAAGCATGCTGTTCCACCTTGTGATGTCATGCAGGTATACAGGAAGTGCTCCACTGTGTTTTTAAACTCCACACATTTTCACTAGAATCATTTGAAAGGTTTCAGCCCTGAAATTGTTCATCTCAACTGAATTAAAAGTAAAAGTAGCTGCTCACTTCAAAACTACCACAAGTTCGTCCCCGTTTTGACAGCGCAGGGCAGAGTCCATTTTTGGAGACCCACACCTGCACAGTACAGCGCCGCACCCACCCGTAAACCCGTGACTATATCAAAGTTAAATCCGCACCCGCCCAGACCCGTTAACATTCCACCCGTTACCTGCCCCAGCCCAAGATACATCACACACAAATTAGACGCATTCGAACTGACGCACTTTATTTTTTACGTCTTAATGAACAAACAGTAATAATCGGTCGTTGCTGAGCCTTGAACTAGTAATACATGATACACTCCATTTTTTCTTTTCTTCCACTTTTTGTAGTAGCCGAATAACTGGTAGGTTAAACTTGTGGGATGAACATTTTGCTCCACCTCAGCCCTAAATAGCACAATAACAACAGAACAAACAACAACAAAAACAACCGATGTCAGTTTAACACAAAATAAAAGCCTTAATTTTATCTAACCAAGGTCACTGTGCAGGAACGGTGTATCGTCCTCAGTCCCAGGTTTCAGCTGTGTTCTGCGTTCATGGGATCACAAATCCAGCAGAGGAAAAGTCTCTCACTGCAGCGCTGGATGCAGGATTGAGATCAACACCACATGCACTGATTCACCCGCCCGCAGACCCGCCCGTAACATTTCATAACGTTAAAACCCGCCCGTTTCAGCAACTATTTGCGGGCAGCGGTTACCCGCAGGTACCTGAGCCGGTGCAGGACTCTGGTGCAGGGTGATGTGGTCTGGGCCCCGGCTCAATCCAAAGAAAATATGACCTGGTTAAACTGGGGAATGGGATTATGGATCTACCTGAGGACAGAGGATCGAAACAGGTCTGAATGGAGTAAAATAAAGTCTGTTTTTGCTGAAGCCCAACTCCAGTATCCCATAATAATTTACCGTGCAGAATCATCAAAGATCGTTGATTGTCCGTCTGCACACAGGAATCCTCCCCTTGGCTGTAGAAACTGGGAGGTTTTCTCAAATCCCTGAAGAAGACAGACTCTGTGCTTTGTGTGAGTTGGAAGAAGTTGAAAGTGAAGCTCATTTTTTGTTGTTTTGTCGTTTTTATGATGAATTTTAAAATCCTTTGTTTGATGTTCGCCCAGTACCCTGATATGTTCTGGTGTAATAATGATAAGATTGTTTAGAAGGTTGTTTAATTCTAGTATTTAGGAATTGGCGTCATTTCTGTGTAAAGCCGGGAAGAAAGGGCACACCACATTGTTTAAATGAATTCATTTGTATTTGTAACACGTCTGGAAACTGACCGATTGTTTTCTATTTGTGGCCTCTTAGAAACCCATGAAAAGGCTGGACAAATCTGTGGAGCAGAGCATTTTGAGCTTTGGAGATGCAGACAGACAATAATAAAAGGATTTCCCAGACTTGTGTGAATGAAAAAAAACACGACGAGGTATTTTGAGGAAACGAAAATATCAGCCTGATGCATGTCGCCTTCTTCGTTGGTAAAATGAAGACTGCAGACGTATGTGCTGTTTGAATTATTCTTGAATTTGGCGCTTTCGTCTCTTCTAATCGCATGTACCCAGTGCGTTCGGAGTCGTGCGTCAGTGCGGAAATGAAGAAAACTGAAGTACGGTTGGAATTAATGACGGGACGAACACAACGGAACTCTACAATGACATGGAGATGAAAAAAATGGGACATTTTCTCATTTTTCCTCGATTTTGTCAGACTTAACTCACAGAACTATAAATCCATGGAGTTACTACTGTTAACAGAGGCCGCCGGAAGTTGTCATTGCAGGTTTCCAGACGTCCAGCTTCAGGACAGTTTCATTCCGGGCACTAGAGGGCAGTCATTTTATTTTAGCAGGGACTGTTTTGACTGAGGGCAGGTTTGTTTAACATTTCCATACATATTAAGGTTATAGGTGGCAGGAGAGATCGAAGTCTTCATTTAGACCTGGAGACTCAGTGTCCTTGAGAACAAAAATCCAATAGGCCTCTCTCTGCTTCAGGCGCTTGTCCCCACCTCTAGCATCCAGTGTGATTACTTCAATGTTATGTACTTTCAGGATGGAGTCATTCGAGTGCTGAGCTTCCATATAATGTCTGGTCACTGGATATTTTGCACTCTTGAAATGATGACACGTCGCAGATTCTTCTTCACCATTTATTCTAGTGCAGTTTTTTAATACAAGACGAATAATGAAGCTTGAAGAGCCTTGGTGAAACAAAAAAACAGCGCAGGTATATATTATTTTGTTTGGATGTAAGTTGAAACAAACGGCACTTACGGCGATAACACTATACATCCCCATGTAGCACGTATAGTTTGACTTAGGATGGCTTAGCTTAAATAGCTGTAGCGGCGCTGACGTGATTAACTATATCCGGGTCATGGGACGATAATAAATATTTACCTTAAAACAGTGAATAATAGACACTAATGAATCAATCAATCAATAAATATTCTTATATACAGTGAACTGTTACCAATAATAAAAGTGCTATACAATAAAACTACAGTGTTAAAATGATGTGCGGGCAACGGATAATTTTGTTTTTGGAGTGAATGGCATCTGTGCTCAGCCACTCCATCTCTGAGCCTCCTTTTGGCGAGTTTCACGTAGAAACACAACTGATAAAGCTGTTAATTAAATATGTTTTATTTGTATACACTCACAGCAAGAAGCTTCCGGGTTTGACCCCTGTGTCACCTGGGCCTTTCTGTGTTGGATGGGTTTCCTCTGGGCCCTCCGGTTTCCCCCATCAACCCAAAACATGCCAGCACCCTTACAGAACCGCATAAAATCGGCCAGTGCCTCAACTCCTGCAGAGGGGTTCATAGGGGTCGGGTGCGCAGAGGACTGAGCGGCGAACTGCTGCCCCCGCGACCCAGCCGGATAAAGCGGAAGAAGATGGATGGATTATGTGTTTAAACCTCCATGAAAGTGTCAGTTTTCACCATGTTCTCACAGTATCTGCAGCGTGCTCAGCAGAAATGACCCTTTGGACGAGAAATCCAAGTAGATTTGGTCGCTGGAAGGTAACTCCTCACCAACTTGTCCTTAACGGTGGAAGCCCTTCTGAAGCCGACTCCAGGGGGCTCAGGGATCACTCACAATAATGTCCCAATTCCTTTGTGCGACCCAGGTTTGTTTTTGATGAGGTAACAACATTATAACATGGCTATACCAAAATGACTACGCCGCCAAATCTTGTATGACCGATTAAGAAAATAAAATTCAACCCATTATTTATTCAATTTAAAGTGTTGAAAATGTGTGATATCCTTGACTTAAGTATCCTCAAAGCAAAGTGCAATGTGTAAATATTCAAAGATTGTTCGAGATGAGAACAAGACACTACAATTTAAAAGGAACCGACACGTTTAAAAAACCCTGATTCAGAACCAAGGTTAAAGAGCGAAACACTGAAATGTGAAAGGAGTTCATTTACAGAATAGTCTAAAGGATCAAAGGCTCAAGTACAACGATGAATTTTAAAAACACATTCAAAATAATAAAGTGCAATGTGTATGTATGAAAAAGAAAACTAAGCTGTGGTGCATAAAAGTGAAGATTTCTCTTTGCAACTGATTAATAATTATGACTGAAATTAAATGTTTCACAGCTATAATTGGTGTTAATGTGTCTGGAAAAGAGCAAAGAGGCGGATAACATGAGATGATTGTTCTTTCTGTCCCTTTTCATCCTGTTAATGCCTTTTTATACTTTATGAAAGAAATAAACGAACAAATAAAAAACTGGGGAACGAATTACGGAGCTGTGTGTGTGTACCGGTGGTGGTGAAAATGAGGATTTATCAGGGAAATTGAAAATAATCGATTAAAGATGCTCAAACATGCACAAATATCACTCCAAATACAACTTTGGATGAGTAAACGTTGATGAGAAACGACTGTAACATGGTCAAAAGCTCTGAAAAGTCACTTTTGCAGGTTGTTTGCTTTAAAAACCTCTGTCCTGTTCCTGAACTCTATTTTCTTTTGCGATCAAACCCACCTGCACTGAGGGATTACACAGGAATACATGTGTCTTATTAATAAAACCTGCATAAACTCCATACAGCCAACTATACATTCAACCATATTTACCTAATTGACATTCTCCGACCGATTTCCTCTTCCAGACAAACCCGAGGGACTGACGTGAATTCCTGTTTGCGCTAATTCATTTTTACGTCTCGTCTTTCGGCATCAATCGTTGACTTTGAATCGTAATTATTATTGTTGTTCTCAAACGCGGGGCTTTTATCTCTGTGAGGTTATTTAATTCCGTAATAACAAAAGGACGGTGGAGGCAGCCCGGGGAGACGCTCGCTCCGGCTGCAGTCCTCACATCTCGTTTGCTTTGAAAAAAATAAAGAAAATGTGATATGAATACTGATTACTAAAAGGCACTACGTTCTGGGAAAAATGGGAAAGATGGGAAATATGTAAAAGTAAACATGAATTAATTGCAGTAAAAGGTATTATTAAAGGGCCCATGTTTCGGTAATTTGTGATCTATGTTATAATGTTGGTTCCTCATCACAAACAGACCTGGAGTTGCGTTTTGTTTCATTCACGTGTTCTTCTCATGAGTTCTTCTCCTAAAGGGGAACTCCGGCATGTTTGAAGCTGAAGTCCATCACTAGAGGTGGTTGAATACTGTCAGAAGCCAAAAAACAGCACAGATCAATGTTTCCTCGGCGGAGATCTGTCCGTCAAGGCAACAAACTAGTGTAGTGTAGAGGTAAGATTGGGCCTAAAAAATCCAGCCCGACCCGACCCGACCCGCGGGTATTAAAACCCGACCCGACCCGAGCCCGACCAATTAACTTGATTTGCAGGCCCGAGCCTGAAGCAAACCCGAAATTTCATGCGGAGCTGCGGAGGGGAAGATTATTAAGACGCCGTCCTTCACGTGCGCAGAGCATGCACTGCTCTGTGGCTCCTGCTCTGGCTCTGGCTCATGCTCTGCGCACGAATTTAACTGTTTATTTATTTTTAAAAAGTCAGCGAGAGAGAAGCCCGGCCCGACCCGACCCGAAGCAATGATTGACATTTTAGGCCCGACCCAACCCGAATTTCGGGCCGGGTCGGGCTCGGGCTCGGGCTTAAGATCTTACCTCTAGTGTAGTGATGGGGGCAAGTTCTTAACTTCCACGTAAAACACCAATTTGCTTCACACCGAAGAAACTTAACACCACTTTAACCCATCTTACAACAGCCACGAGTCTAACAAACAAAACACTCTGCCTGGTTCACTCATTACTGGTCTGGAAATGTTATAAAACAACTTTACAAGCAGCATTACACTTCCCATTGTCGATTTCCCACTGCACAGGCCAAAGCCCAAAAGACTCGATCGTCGCCAGAAGCAACAGGTGACGAACAGCTACTAACAGTGTAGAAGAATAGAAACTGAAAGTTGTTGAAAGAAAATGGTTCGGGAATGTATTTTTTAGCCTTTTACAAAAAATATAATTCACTCGTAAATAAATGGGATTAGAAACGACATCGGCGATCGAGTCTTTTGGGCTTTCGCATGTGCAGTGGGAAATCAGAAAGCAGTTCACCACCCAGTCCCCTACGCACTGAAATGAAAACAAACGAAATTTAGTACATAATTCATTCATTCTAGAGCTCTATATCTTTTAAAACATAACACTTTATATTCTACTGCATCTGCAAACAAACCAAAAACAAAAAACAAGCAGAGCACCTTTTAATAGTCAATTTATATGCTTGTTTTTGTTTGTTTATAGCATCATTTCCCAAGTTTTCAAGGTTAAAATTGATATTGGGTTCAAAATGAGATCACTCTGCACTTCTGCATTTGATAATAATGTGCTTTTATCCTCCGAGAATCAGGAAGTATGTTGTTAGCATCCTATTTGTTCGTAGCATTACCGTGAGGGGGCCACAAACGTGAACTGAAAATCCATCTTTGCGTTCCCTTTTGGCCAATCCGTAGCCACACGCACATGGAGGACGGGGGTTTGGTTGTGCACAAAATGTCAAAATGAACGTGACAAAACAATCGGGAAGTGCGCTGTTAGCCTGCTAGTACCACTACAGTTAAACTTTGCTCTGCCCTCAGAAAGTTGTGGAGCTTTGAGGCATCGCACTTCGGTTGCTGGGGCCAAAAAAATGTGAGATTGAGGCCGGTTGGAGAGAAGAACGTTGTCAAATTTGTCATATTTTCTGCTCGTCTGTCAGGGAAAACAGTCCAAGAAAAGGTTGAAGAACTGTTTTGTTTTTACGAGCAGTGATATTGAGGTTGTCAGAAGGCACTGCAAAAATCAATACGGCATCACAACACGGATGAAAAAGTCGGCTCGGATTCTCGAATACGGAATGAAAATACCAGAATTAGAAGAGAAATGGTGCTTGCGTTTGCTCTGTACTTAGAATGTACGACTTCCGTGGATCATTAGGTTAGAATTTAGACAATAAAAATCACAATATTGACCGAGCCCATCGGGAGCTGACGTCTGCATAATTGTCACAGCAAAGACGCACAAAGTTTTTCCATTTGCTCAGAAATGACTACACGACGCTGCTGAATCCTACATGTTTCACTGATTAAGAAAACACAATTAGAGAATGAAGTAAATAGTGGAATTTAACAGAGTAAAGTAGTAAAATACTGTACTTTAAGGTGCACTAAGTAACTTTCCTGGTGAAGAGTCCATCAAATGCTTCAAATATTTTCACAGAGACCAAACCAGACCAAGTTACAGGTCAGATCTATGGAGAGGTGACCCCGCTCACAGTTAGAATGCCTGTTTTTTTCTGTTTTTGAGCTATAAACCTGCCTGTAATTCGAAAAAAAATGTAAGGTACAGCTGTTTAATGTCATACTGTGGAACTTTCCAGGCAAAAGAATGACATAACCATAGAAACAAGCAGATTACAAACCCCCAGCCCAAAATTGTAGGTATTTGCACGTCATTTAGTACATTTTAAAGTGGATACGTTTTACTTTTGCTTCACTACATTTGAGAGCAGGTATCTGTACTTTCTACTTCACTGGATTTTTGAACAGGACTGAAAACCAAAAGTATTTTATATTTTATTATAGTTTGAGACCTGTGGAAAAACGCCGAAGGTTTATTTTTAACACATTCATAGTTTGAGCATACACAAAAAACGAAAACTAAGCTAGAGGAAAAGGATCGATTCGGTTGTTTCTACTGAAGCAAATTCAGCAGAAATTTTGTATCAGTGTCACCAAATTTGAAGCTTTACGAGATCTCAAAATCTTTTGCTCCTCCACAAATGCGAAAGACCATAACTCGTGGTGAAAGTGAGAAAAATGACTGCAAAGTTTCTGTTTCTGGCAAAAGTATAATAGGTATGGCTCTCAAATATGTGCAACTAGTTTCTATAATGAAGAAACGTTTGTAGGTGAAAAATATTGATTTCAACATTGACCTTTGAGCCTTATTTGGCAGTTCCTGGACTCTGCCTTTGTTTCTTGTGCCAAAAATAAGGAGTCATGCAAAGACAAAAGGCAGTAACTGTGTCTGTAACTGGTTTTGCCTTTGCACAGGATACAAAGGCGGAGTAGCTGCCAAATAAGCGCCAAAGGTCAATTTTGAGATCAATATTTTTCACAATATGTATTCACATGATAAAGCAGGTCTCAAATAACCCCCAAAAATGACATTAACTCTTTTTTTTTTTAACCAAACGTGATGTTACTGCCTTCTGCCTTCGTAGGGCAGTTTGCTCAAGTAGATCTTTTTCATGTGATACTTTTACTTTTGTGTTTTTGCCGTATTTGTACTTTTACTTCGGTAACAAAATCAAGGACTTCTTCCACCACGGGCAAAAATGGACCAAAGATATCTTGAATACAGGAGAAGAAACACTACTCAAGGATGACTCGCGCTAAATATAAAGTCAAGAGGGTAAATGAGAAGAAACTATAGTCAAAAGCTCTGAAAAGTCAAGTCTGCAGAAAAGGTCAGCTTCAATCAGCGACAAAAACACCAAATTTGTGAAATATATTTGCTGATATTCATTAGCGTGTTTACACCACTTGAACTACTGCAACTATTACTCAAGCACGAATCACGCTAAACACAAGGTCGAGGGAGAAAACGAGAAGGAGAAACAACTATAACATGGTCCAAAGCTCTGAAAAGTCCATTTTGCAGCATTAACGTTCGACAAAAACACCTCATTTGTAAAATATATTCAGCTGATCATTCATTAGTGCTTTCCTATTGCATTTTAATCTTTTACTACTATTACTCAAGCATGAATCCTGCTTAATACAAAGTCGAGAGGGTAAACAACTATGGTCCAAAGCTCTGAAAAGTCCATTTTGCAGAAAAGGTCAGCTTCAATGGTCAACAAAAACACCAAATTTGTACGTGCGGATAATTCATTAGTCCGTTCCTGTTACATTTTAAAATTTTACACCCCTTGAACTACTGGAACAAATATGACTAAAGCATGAATCACATTAAATATAAAGCTAAGAGGGTAGATGAGAAGGAGAATCAACTATAACATGGTGAAAAGCTCTGAAAAGTCCATTCTGCAGAATAGTTCAGCTTCAGTGATCGACAAAAACACCTCATTTGTAAATTACGTTTGCAAATAAGATTTTACATCACTTGAACAACTGCAACAAATATTAGCATGAATCATGTTAAATATAAAGTCAAGATGGCAAATGAGAAGAAGAAACAACTATAACATGGCCAAAAGCTCTGAAAAGTTCATTTTGCAGAAAAGGTCAGCGTCAATGATCGACAAAAACACCTAATTTGTACGTGCCGATAACTCATCAGTGCGTTTCTGTTACATTTTGAGATTTTACACCACTTGAACTACTGGAACAAGTATTACTCAAGCATGAATCACACTAAATACAAAATCGAGGGAGTAAAGGAGAAGGAGAAACAGCTATAAAATGTTCAAAAGCTCTGAAAAGTCAAGGGTGCAGAAAAGGTCAGTTTCAACGTTGAAAAGACCCAATTTGCAGCGTGTTCTTATTACATTTTAAGATCTTACACCTTTTTTGTCATCGAAGGAGAGTTTGAATGATTGTTTTTGTGTCTTTTTGTGTGTGTTTTTGGCGTAAAAGGACATCGTGCTGAATGGTTTCTAAAATTGTTCTAGTATTTGTGATGTAAAGTCAATTTTGCACATTTTTAACTTGATTTTCCACCACCTCAACTACTTCTTTTTCTTCTTTTTTGAGCGATTGTCTTTGCATTTTCTAACCTCCGCGCGGACACTTTTCCGCGGTCTATATTTGTGCTGCTGGAGCGATTACGGCTGCAGTGATAGAGGGGTTTGTTTCAGATCGTTGCATATCGTCAATAGGCAATTAGGCCTCGACTGGATTCGGGCCGCGAGCTAATTAAAGCTGCGTAATTAGCGGGTCTCAAGTGTTCCCAAATGGAGGTCGAGCTAGCGGCTAACGGAGTGCCGCGCTAGCCACTCTAATCAGACCCCGGGGACGGGCTCGGGGCCACTCGACGGGATGAGACGTGGCGTTAAAGGCGGGATAAGTACCGGGATGTTCAAGTCCCTTTTCCAACCGTGTGAACTCTGTGTCTTTGAGTTCTTGACTTTTGAAACTTTTTATCAAACGTCCAAGGGTGCGTTCGTGTTTGCGATGATTTGTACGGCTCTTTGACTTTTGTGGTGGGTTTGGGGCAAAGTCCAGTTGTTAAAGGTGATTATCTTAGAGTGACCAGGTTTTCAAATCAAAAACTGGGACACTCTCGTTTGGGGCGGTCGGTAATAATAAAATTGTGAAATTAGTGCCTAATTAAGGGAAACTGTTATGCAGTCATTCATGACTCAGTGATGTTACTCATAAAGTTTAAGTATTACTACAACTTTCCTTTAGACAGTAATAATAATAGAGTAAATTTTATAGGTTTACTCAGAATGCTCCTGTAAGCAGCCACTAGGACTAAACCAGGACCAAACCAGGTACTAAACCAGGACCAAACCAGGTACTAAACCAGGACCAAACCAGGTACTAAACCAGGATGAAACCAGGTACTAAACCAGGATGAAACCAGGAACTAATCCAGGCCTAAACCAGGATGAAACCAGGAACTACACCAGGATGAAACCAGGTACTAATCCAGGCCTAAACCAGGAACTAAACCAGGATGAAACCAGGAACTAAACCAGGATGAAACCAGGTACTAAACCAGGATGAAACCAGGAACTAAACCAGGATGAAACCAGGTACTAATCCAGGCCTAAACCAGGATGAAACCAGGAACTAAACCAGGAGGAAACCAGGTACTAATCCAGGCCTAAACCAGGATGAAACCAGGAACTAAACCAGGAGGAAACCAGGTACTAATCCAGGCCTAAACCAGGATGAAACCAGGAACTAAACCAGGCCTAAACCAGGAGGAAACCAGGTACTAAACCAGGATGAAACTAATCCAGGCCTAAACCAGGAACTAAACCAGGATGAAACTAATCCAGGCCTAAACCAGGAACTAAACCAGGATGAAACCAGGAACTAAACCAGGAACTAAACCAGGATGAAACCAGGTACTAAACCAGGATGAAACCAGGTACTAAACCAGGCCTAAACCAGGAACTAAACCAGGATGAAACCAGGAACTAAACCAGGATGAAACCAGGTACTAATCCAGGCCTAAACCAGGATGAAACCAGGAACTAAACCAGGTACTAATCCAGGCCTAAACTAGAAACTAAACCAGGCCTAAACCAGGATGAAACCAGGAACTAAACCAGGATGAAACCAGGTACTAATCCAGGCCTAAACTAGGAACTAAACTAGCGTCCGTTAAACGTGTGAATGAAACAAAGCACAACTTTGAGGTACATTTGTGATGAAGAAACAACAGAATACTTACATTAGATCAGAAAATAGCGTAACACGGGTTTTAGTTGCTACGGTAAGAGTCCAGTTTTTCATCAATCTGCAAAAGTCTAACAGCACAGACTTTACAGACATGTGGGAAGCCAAACACTGGGAACCCAGCTAAAATAAAAATAAAATGAAACACTTTTTTTCAGTTCAAAGTCAGGACTTTACTGCTGATTTCCATGTGTGAACGGCTCTACGCTCATGCTGTAAATGGAACATGTGGATCACCCTGAACTGAACTGTGCTAATTTTCTCCCGTCTCACGCCATAACCCTGCGTCTGACCTGGGCTGATCTGACCTCCTCTGAAGCGCTCGTCTTGCTCCACAGCTCCTGTTTAAAAACCCTGAGCTCATCCACGTGTGTGCGCCCCCTGCTGGGAGGATGGAGTGTGTCAGGTAGACTGACGGTGACATTTAAGGACATCATCAGATTCAGACTTCAAACTTCAAACCAGAGAAAAGCAGCGGTGCAAGAAGTACTCAAGTAAAAGTATCACAGGAAAAAATCTACTTATTAGAGTATTAAAGTACTTGTTTAAAAATGTACTTAAATAGTAAATAGTAAAAGTATTTTGCAGATTTCTTATAATGCTTCAAATGGAGTGCTTTTGATTCAGATTTGTGCTGAATTTTATTTAATGGAAACAATTGAGTATTTCTTTTAATTACAGCTGCTTTGTATATTTTTGTTTGCTCAAATTATGAATAAAATAATAAAAAGTGCTTTTATTTTTCAGTCTTGTTGAAATAAAAGTACTTCACATATCACATATGTGAAGTACTTTTTACTTCAACACAAGATCACATATCCCTGAAAAATATACAGAAATAAGTTGGAAAAAATAGTTGAGAAATAACACACAGCTTCTCACCAAGAGGCTCGGCCTGACCCTCCATGTGCTGGTTTGATCCATGGAGCATGGATCATACCAGCACATGGAGCAAACCAGATCTGAGAAGAGAAAAAGAAAACAGTATGTACTAAACCTCAAAAGGAGCTGCTGCTGATGCTGCTTTCACTCTTCTAAATTATACATGAAAATGGATTTTCAACATAGCAAAACTTCTAATTACAGTTAAGTCATCTAAAAAACATGTCCATCTGTGGACAGAGCTCCTCCTCCACATTCTGCTCTGTTCAGGCCTGAGCCTGAAAGAAAAGTAAAGCAGAAACTCGCATGAGAGCTGTAATAAAAAAGTGAAAGTGCTTCCCAGTCTCCTCGAGGAGGATCTTTTTGATCCAGAGGATAAAACCCTTTAGTGTTAGTTCAAAACGAAACCTGTACAGTTATAACATTTATAACTTGTTCTGTAAATGAACCTGCTCCAAACAGAAGGTTAAAGTAAAGGACATGTTCTATGTGGATGGAAAGGAGAGTTAGTAACCAGAGAAACAGTAGCTGGATGTTTGATTTAATTTTTATTTTGGTCCAGCTGCTGCTGTAGTTCAACACATCATTTTTTAATCCATTCCCTGAAACAAATAAATCTCCAGAGTCCTGACAGAGCCTCAGGTGAAAGAAGATCCAGAGAAACGTTCTCACACTGAATGAACGATGACGTAGATCTGCTCCTTCTTTACCCCAGACCTATAACAGAGCTGTGAAGTCATGTTTTGTGCAACTATCTCTTCATATTAAAGTGTTCAGATAAACCTTTGTGAGTATGTTTTCAGCAGCAGATCCACCAAGACAGAATATCGACTTTTGCTGGAGTTTTAAGGCTGATAGAAAATCCGCTAAAAAGCCCAAATATCTTAAAAATAAAATCTGTCGTTTCAACGTCCTTTTCCAGCACACTGCATTTTTCAGAGCAGTTCTTAAACTTTTAGCTTTAACATCACTTTGGAAACTTTGAAAGCCTGGCCCATAAAACGAAAGTTAGCAGCTGCGTATTAAATATTCATAATGTCTGTATCTGTATAGTGCGCAGTCTTCGTACATTTATGTTTAAAATAACTCCAGCTTGTCAAAAATGCAGCAATTAGTGACAATCGTGCTGTGGTGTTGTCTGAGCTTTCAAGTCATTATGGAAGTGCATTCAGTGTTTCTCTAAAGGGTTTTAATCTCTTTCTTTCTGCACATTTCCTCACACAGCCTCGTGTGTATTTAGTGAACATAATTTAAGGCGGCTCCATAGTTCTTCTGTACGGTGCTGCCGCCGTACAGAAGAACAAAACCCCGTGCACCGTGTAATTATGTTTGGAGACGGGCCTTTTGCTGCAGTGGAGACAGCATGTGCAGAAAAAGACTGCAGCGGATCATGGGTTTTCAAACTGGGGGATGCGTACAGCTGTGTGTCCAGTTGTTGTTTATGGGAAGTAATTCAATACATGTCACAAAAATACTGAAAAATTCTGAATGTTCATTTTAATTCACTGTATTCAGGAACAGTTACAGTTTCATGAATGGTTCAGAATGCAGATACGTTCATAAAGGCTCAACATTACGAAAAATTCACCCTTGTGAGCATTTTATTTTTTATTTTTTTTAATATTTTTGTCATATTAGGTGAACTCCGGCACGTTTGAAGCTAAAGTCAATTGCCAGAGGTGGTCGAATACTGTCAGAAGCCAAAAAATTATTTAAATACTGTGTTTTTCAAGAAATATAACTCACTCGCAAATAAATAGGATTTAGAAACAACGTCGGCGATCGAGTCTTTTGGGCTTTCGCATGTACAGTGTGAAATCAACAGAGGTAAGGCTAAGGCTGCTTATAAAGTTGTTTTTTAACGTTTCCAGACACTAATGAGTGAACCAGGCAGAGCGTTTTGTTTGTTAGACTCGTGGCTGTTGTCAGATGGGTTAAAGTGGTGTTAAGCTTCTTCAGTGTGAAGCAAATTGTCGTTTTACGTGGAAGGTAAAAACTCGCCCCCATCACTACACTAGTTTGTTGCCTTGAAAGACTCACTGCCACAGTGAGATCTCCACCGAGGAAACACTGATCTGTGCCGTTTTTTGGCTTCTGACAGAATTCGACCACCTCTAGAAACGGACTTGTGCCGGAGTTCAACTTTAATAACAAAATAAGACATAACAAAATATAAGACTAACACACATACGAAAAACCCCACAAACAACAAAAGAACAATAAATAAATAAAAGAAGGGGCGGTACAGAGTTTCCCATTACAGTGTTTACTTTTTAGAGCTGTCAAATAAAACTGGCATTTCCATATTTTCTGTTCCTTTATATCTTTTGTTTTGTGTTTATTAATTGTATTTTGAGCTTGTGAACGTTTAGCCATGTTATAATGTTGTTACCTCATCAAAAACAGACCCGGAGTTGGGTTTTGTCTCATTCACACATTTGAGTAAACTGTTATTACTTATCTGTCGATATTTCCATAATTCAAAATGCTCCGTTCCACCTTGTGACGTCATGAAGCGGTACACTGCAAAAAACAATATCTAAGTAAATGAAAATGACTTAAACTAAGAACATTTTGCTTTATTTGAGTAGATTCAACTTGACAATTTTAATTATCCACCAGTGGATTAAGTGTTTTTTCTTCATTCAAGCAACATTCGATTTTGTTTCTCATTTTAAGTGCAAATAGTTGTTTTTCTTATTTTATTTTAAGTGTAACCAGATGTATTTTCATATTTTAAGCAGAAAAAGTCCACTGTCAGATCATTTTACTTGTCAAATGAAATTGACTCAAATCATGATAAAACTTTCTTAATTCAAGTCATTTTAACTTAACTCAATTTTAGTTTTTGTGGAGTAGTTTTCAAAATAACTTCATTTTACCTTTAGTTCAGTGGAGATTTGCAATTCCAGGGCTGAAATGATCCAAATGTTTTCTGTTTTAGAGAAGAACTCAGCCTAAATATGCAGAATCTGTGTGTTAAACATGTGAGAATGAAACAAAACACAACTCCAGGTCTGTTTGTGATGAGGAAAATTAGAACAAACCGGACAGCAGCGTAATATGGAACCTTTAACATTCCCGCTTTCGTTTTTGTCTTTGTTTTTGCATAATTGACCTGGATCAGAAGCTCACGTGACATATCGATAATCTCAAACCTCCAGACATGAAACATTCCCTTTCATTTCATTTCAATTTCATTTATTAATTTGTTTCGTTCCTGAAAGATGAATACAAATAATTCTGTTTCATACGTCGACGTGAAAGAAAAGGAGCAGAAGCAGAGAAGTGTCGACTTGTTAATATCTTCCTGTTTTTCACCCAAAGTAAAACAGTAACACTTTCGAACGCTTTAACAGTTCCAGCTACATTTAGAAGCAATTTATTCCCCATCTGGATTAAGCATTATGGTACCGTTTACTGCCAGCAAACCAAATTACCATAAAGAAGATCGCCATTAAGACACCTTCCTTTGCATGCGAATATAAGCGCACAGCGGTAATGAAAGGGATTTAAATGCAGAAACGCACAGAACGAATCCGGAGATGATTTATGGAGCAGCACAGGAGAGATTCGACTTTCTCCCTGTGACTGAACCTTCCGTGGAACTTTGCAACGTGATGAAACGAGGGCGAATGAAGATAAATGTAACGTACTGTTGGGTTTCAGATGATATTACAGCATCGTATAGGCCAATAATACTTAAAAGGTTTTATATTAAACACTTGTGAGCATTTACCCATGTTGTTTCCGCCTCCAAAACGTACCTGGAGTTGTTTTTTGTCTCATTTACGCAGCTATTTTTTAATCTTTGGTTCAGCAGAGATGGGAAATTTCAGGCCCGAAATGACCTAAGTGAAGTCTAGTGCGTTAAACGTGTGCGAATGAAACAAAACGCGACTCCAGGTCTGTTTGTGATGAGGAAACTACATTAGAACAGACCAGAAAACAGCGTAACATGGGCGCTTTAATACTGTACAGATAGGGGCAGCTAAAATAATGCTAAAAAGCTGATTTTTGTTGTATTACAGCGAGTTATTGGGTCTAATCATAAGTAGAAATGTTCAGATTCCAAACAGGTGTATTTATTTATTTATGTTTAGATATTTTATGCCAAAATACAATGTAATCAATAGGGAAAACTGGTTCTTGCCCCCATCAGAGAGTATTACGTCATCACCTTCAAGAAACTATAAACTATCAGTGTTTTTGATGAGTAAACGATATACTTTCCCGAGTATTTTCTGTAATACTTTTTCTTTTGTTTGCCTCGTATACGTAACTTTATGGAAATATCGATTTTAAGATCTAACAATGGCAAATAAGCAGTGGTGGAAGGTCACAAAGTAAAAGTAGTAAAGTACTGTAGTAGAATTGTAGGTATCTGTACTGTTAAGTGCATTTTACAGTGGGTACTTTTTACTTTTACTTCACTACATTTGAGTGCAGGCATCTGTACTTTCTACTCCACATTTCTGGCCAGGACTGAAAAATTAATGAGAAAAATAAGAACTTTATTTGCATTCCCACTGTTGCCAAAATCTGTATACTTTTTTAAGTCAATTTCACTACATTTAATGCTGTTTGGTTGAGTTTTTGTAACATTTCTACAGGATTCACTTATTTGCGGTGGTTTGTGAAGTGCAGGCGTCTGTATTTTCGACTCCACTTACAGGACTGAAAGGTAAAAAGTGCTTTTCGTTTGATTTTAAAGGTTATTTCACCGTGTTTGCTGTAACCTCCTGACCCAAGGTTTTGAGTCCAAGCTTCAGCTTTGAGCAAACAAAAATAAATACACAAAATTCAGGAGAAAAAATCACATATTGCTACTGCTGATCAGAATCTGTACACTTTTTTAATCAGTTTCACCATATTTAATGCATTTTCAAATTAACACTTCATCAAAATCTGTGTGAAAAGTTTTATTTTTAACTCTAGAAAGTAAATTTTTAAACAGGTACTTTAATATTTTTACTTAAGTAGAGTTTTTCATGTGATACTTGAGTAACATTTACTTAAAGGTGCACGGTGTAACTTCTTCTTTACCTCCAATGTTCCAAAGTACGGCATTAAACTTTTCAATCTCCATAGCAACAAGCAGGAGACGCAACTAAGCCAATTTACAGGTGAGATCTGCGAAGAGGCGACCCAACTCACAGTCAGAATGCAGGTTTTTTAAAGTATTCAGGGTCGCCGTGGGGTCTTAAAAGTCTTAAAAAGGTTTTAAATTTCATGTTCCTAAATTAAGGCCTTAAAAAGTCTTAAATTATGTTGTCCAAGTCTTATTTTTTTCACAAACGTCTTAAATTTCATGAGTTTTTTTGTTTACTCAACCGAGCTGCAGTGTAATGTGAGACAAGACCATGTGAAAGCTTAGTTTGTCTTGTTAGGATGTTATAAATGATTTTTGGCCATTTTACAGCAACAAATACGACTATAAATGAGTTCTGAATGAGCTTTTATCATAAAAGTATTTTTTGTTATTTAAAGCAGTGAGTAATGGTCATTATTAGAATTGGATCTGGTGCTTTTCGCCTAAATAACGGGTGCGGTGTTGGTCTTCATTTTTATTTAAATGGTCTTTAAAATGTCTTAAATTTGGGGGAGTCAAACCTGGAAATACCCTGATATTTTTGACCAATAAAAACACCCATAATCGAATAAATGCGTCTTCCATAAATTTAATACCATATTGTGGAACATTACAGGCAAAGCAATAGACCCCCAACCTGAAAAGTTCCACGTTACACAAGTATCACATGCAAAAATCGACTGAAGTAAAAATATTAAAGTATCTGGTTAAAAATGTACTTTCTAGAGTAAAAAGTAAAAGTATTCACACAGATTTGGATGAAGTGTTAGTTGGAAAAAGCATTAAATGTAATGAAATTCATTTACAGAAGTATACAGATCTTGGTCAGCAGTAGCAATACGAATACTTTTCTTATTTTTTCTCCTGAATTTCGTGTATTTCTTTCTGTTTGCTCAAAGCTGAAGCTTGAACTCAAAACCCTGAGTCAGGAGGTTACCCCAAACACGGCGAAATAACCTTTAAAATCAAACGAAAAGTACTTTTTACCTTTCAGTCCTGTAAGTGGAGTAGAAAGTACAGACGCCTGCACTTCACAAACCACCGCAAATAAGTGAATCCTGTAGAAATGTTACAAATAAACTTCTCGATATTTTACAAACCCGGGGACAGACTTTTAACGGTGAAAGCCAAATAAATTTCACAGTGCCACTCGACGTGAAGAGTTTGAGTGCACGCCGGCCACTTTTGGAGCCAGAAAGCTGCACAAAGAACCCTTGAAACTGAATCAAAAACGTGCCAACCGTTCTACCGGCGCTCCCTGATTGACCACCGGGGGAGCACCAGGGTTCAACAGCTCTCCCGCTGCCTGGAGAGGAGAGGGGGGGACCTGGGAACGCGCCGGTGCCGCTGGTCCCTCTTCAGACGGAGCTAAAGGACTTCATTGGCAGGTTGGAGGGACCATGAGCGGCGCCGTGTGACCGTCCAATCGGATCTATCTGCTCCAATTGGGAATCGCTTATGACGAGCGGGGAGATAACAAGAGGAGAGGGTTTTTCTATCAGCGCCGAGCAGGGATCTGGCTCGTGGCGGATCTGCGGATGGCAAACGGGAGATTTCAGCTCGCAAAGTAAAGGGTGCACAAGGGAAAATGTCAAAAAATAAATAAGGTGCCAAGGGAGAAGCAAGGCCAAGAAAAAAGTTGTAAATGGTGTGTATTTTAAAGCAGACCCATTATGCAAATCGACTTTTCAGAGCGTTTAATCGTGCTGTAGTTGTTTCCGCTTCTCGTTTACTGTCTCGAGGTTGGATTTGGAGTGATTTGTTCATGTCTGAGGAATCTTTAATCGCTTATTTTCAAGACGCATTCCTCAGATCAATCCCCAGCCCCACACCCACTGCTCTGTACTCAAATTATTCCTTAATTTTATTTTCTTTATTAGTGATACACGCAGGATTTGGCAGCACAGCGTAGTCATTTTGCATTACGATGTGCTTTGCAAGGACACAGCTTTAATAAAAGTAATATTATCTTTTAAACCTTGTATTAACTGGTTTTCTAGATGCATAAGTTGCCATGTTTACATGAGAGTTTTAATTCCGCTTTTAAAAGACCATGTAAACACTTAATTCCTAATTAAACTGATTATTCAGAATTAAACTTAATTGCAAAATAAGTGGGTGGTTTATTCTGATTTTAAAGCACTGAAGAGTTGATTTATTTCTCGATCATGTAAACATTTATTCTTCTTAAAAATATTCATTTGGAATTATTATTTCCATTTAAACTCAAAAGAGAAGATTTTAATTGCGAACTATGTAATTCAGAACAATTTATTCATAATAATAATAATAATAACAATAAATAATAACAATGAATAATAATAATAATGATAATAATAATACTAATACTACTAATACTACTACTACTAATAATAATAATAATACAAATATCGTGTAACCATTGCCATTGTCAGTTGGGGATGATTTTGGGCAAAACTACAATTTTCTAAAATACTTTATATTTATTTATAACAACACTTTTCTATATATATCTGTATATATATATATATATATATATATATATATATATATATTTTTTTATATATATATATATATATATATATATATATATATATGTGTGTGTGTGTGTGTGTGTGTGTATGTATGTGTGTATATATATATATATATATATATACACAGTATATATATATACATACACAGTATATATATATATATATATATATATATATATATATATATATATATATATATATATACACACAGTATATATATATATACAGTATGTATATATACAGTACTGTGCAAAAGTTTTAGTTAAGTGTGGAAAAAATGCTTTAAACTAGGAATTCCTTCAGAAATGGAAGTGTTCATCATTTTTTTCATCAATCAACAAAATGCAGTGAATGAACAAAAGAGAAATGTAAATCACATCAGTATTTTCTATGAGCTTTGCCTTCAGAAGAGCTTCAGTTTTTCTAGGTTTTACTTGCAGACAGTTTGTGAAGGAACTGGGCTGGTCGCTGTTCCAAACATGTAGAAGAACTAAGCTCAGATCTTGTGTGGATGGAGCTTCCTCACATCCTTCTGTCTCTTCATGTTAATCCCAGACTCACTCCATGATGCTGAGGTCAGGGCTGTGGGGCCCGACCAGCACCAACACAACTTCTGCTTCTTCTTTACGCCGAAGATGGTTCTGAATGACTTTGGCTTTTTCTTTTGTTCGCTCACTTTGCATTTTGTAAATCGATAAAAACAATCATTAGTTATTTCGCACCTGCCTAACACTTCTGCACAGTACTGTAGATGACTGGGAAGAGTTTGTCTGAGTCCTGCTTTTGACATAAAATGCAGAAAGTGGAAAAAAAAACACACAGAATGAGATGGTGAAAATTAGAGCCTTTGAGATTTGCTAATTGCATCCATTCAAACTGTGATTTCAGTTCATTAACAATTATCCTTGCAGCCCTAATCGCCTCTTATGATCTGCAAACTGTGAAAAACTATTAGTATTCCAGCAAAACAGTTGTCGCAGTATTGGATAAGACTATTTCACACATACACCTCCCCCTCCTCTCCTCTCCTCTTCCCTCTGCTTCCTGTCTTCATGCCTCTGTGTGTGTGGTGGTTCTGTGCAGGCTCGCCCCTGCACAGCTCCCTGTCAGACCGGCCCCTGGTCCTGTGCGGCTCCTGTCAGGCCCGGAGCTCAAAGGGAGGCAGCAGCACAAAGAAGCCCAGACAGAAGTGCGACGTGGCGGATTGAGATGTCACAGCTCGCACGGAGAGGCGCCGGGCGTGAATAGAGTCGTCCATGGTCAGAAATGTGAGCGTGTATTCGAGGAGGCATTATAAGGGCTTTTATTATACTTTATCCAATTTGATTTCATTGAATAGGAACATGGAGGTGTGAATGGAAAGGTTTATTGACAGCTGGAGTAAATGTAAAATCTATTTCAATAGCAAAAGCCTATCTGACACATTTGTGCTTAAGGTCTTCTTCCAAACATTTGTGGCTTTCACAAAATTAACTGAAAATGTTCTCATGGAAGAACAAATCCTGCAAACAAATTAGGAGCGCTTGTAAAAACAACTGTTTTAGACCAAAAATTATAATTCCTTAATGATTGTAAGTAATTAATTTTCTTCAGTTATTTCTTATAAAAATGTTACTATGTGATCCAATAACATTTCTGAGGGGTTTTCTAGAGCCTGTGTCTTTTGGGTCTATGTTACAGCCCCCGGGCTCCAGTTCTTTGATTTGTGTTGTGTGTGTTTTCATTTCCTGTTTTTTGTCATCTGGATTCCTGCTGTTTGAGCCCTCGTCCCTGATTGGTGGAGCACCTGACCACTCCCCCTCACCTCCAGACTCCGCCCCCTGTTTAAGGAGATCAGCTTCACCTGTTCGGGGCGGCTCGTCTTTGTGGCCAGTTGCCATTTTGTGTTTGTGTCTCTGTCAAGTTTGTACGTGACTTTAGAAAAAAGGCACTAGTTCAGTATTTAATGTGTTTAAATTTGAGTTTAGTTTGTGCCTCTGGTTTCTGTCACATTGTGACTCGGTGTTTATGAGACATTTGTTGTTCGTACTGACTTTGGTTGTTTGCTTGTTGTTTAGTTCTTTGTTGTATGTTTAGTTTGCTTAGTGCCTCTGTTACGTTTTTTGTTTAAACTGTGTAAATATTTGTTGTAAATATGTTAGATCCCCTTTGTTTTGTTTAATTTACCTTGTACATTCCTTTAATTAAATTGCCTTATTTGTTCCATTTTCCATCTTCTTTTTTTTTTGTTACTTCCCGTGCTCATAGCAGAGCTGGGTCATAACAGTCGAACAGACTTTATGCTGCAGTGAGCCTCAGCCCCAGTGCTGTCCACATGGGACACAGCCCTGAGTCTGGGCTCCAGGCTGGACTCAACTCCCTCAACACCCCCATTACCCCTCACGACCAGAGGACACTCTTATGGACCCCTACCCCAACACCCTTTCCTTGTTATTTAATTTTTTGTTATTTTTTTGATTGATTTTATTTGACCTTATACAACATGGTAAGAAAAAATATGACCGAAAAGGTAAAGACAGAAGTAAAACTTACTTATGATGCCAAACCTACTTACAAAAAGAAATAATTAACTTTCTCAAACATTTGCACTTTTGGGGGGAAATTTATTTGATAAAATCAGAGACCAAGAACTGACATTTCATCTTGAAAGTAAATTATAGAAATTATAGTAATAAAAACGACCCATTAGAGAACAGTCTGTGTGTCTTTTTTCAATATAGGATCAAAAATAAGAAAATGAAAAATCTTTTTTCTTTTATGATTTGTCTCTAAAACCAAAATGAAAAAACAGATAATGATTTGTTTTTTTAATTTTTGATTCATATATAGGATTCATGTATTTGGTCTATGGGCTGTCAGAGTGAAAAATGTCATATATAAGTTGCATCTGAGTATAAGTTGCAGGAACCACCCAAACCCTGAAAAAATACGGTACACAGACACACGTAACGCTTATAGACAAAACTTTCATTTTACCTTCAACTAATCAATGTAGACACAATCTTTTTACAAGGGAAAAAAATAATAAAATATAGATCCAGCACTTGTGAAACCCACGTTAAAAAATGATGGAAGCCTTCACTTCGTTCAATTTTTTTTGACTTAAATATTCCTTCCCTGAGTGTCTTCTTGTGGGTTTGGACATTGAAATCACCACAGAAGGTGTAAAACATCCGTAGTCTATAGACACGCTCCATCTGACCTCTTTGTTTACTCTTTCCCTCACACTTTCACATGGGATGTTGCAGAAATATCAGTATATTGTGATACTAAATGCGGTATCGTTATCATGGGCTGCTGTATCAAGAGCACTAGTTTTGCTCCTTATTTAGTGTGAGGAAACATTTATGCAGTACACATGACATATTCACTGTTCTGATGAGTAAAATAGATCTTTTTTATATGTACTTTGCACAAGTTGTGGTTTAACAAAGAATTATTGTTGCTAAAATGTATTTGGTTCTTAAAAACAGCAAAATATCATGTTCAGTATATTGATAACTGCATGTATCACTATATCATGATAAAATCGTATCGTGAGCCATGTATCGAGTATCTTATTGAATTGTGAGGAACACTGTGATGAGTAGAAATCACGGTAATTTACACAAAGACAGAAAATTGGGAAATTGGGCCTTTAACTGTGCTCCTTCCATAGCCAAGCGGTAACAATTGTAGCTTGGTAGCAGAATATTTCCACTTGAAGCAGCTGGATCCTCGGGAGAATATAGTGCCCAAATCCATCTTGCTGCCCTAAAAGCTGTGATTCCCGCTGCACCAGGACGTATTACAACAAATGGTGCAAACTTACCAGGCCCGCGGGAGGAGCCGGCTGGAGTTTTCAGAAGGACTAAGACCGGACTTTCTTTGCTGAGTTTAAAGGTCCTTTACTACACAAAATTTACTCTTGCTAGAATGTTGTTTCCTCCTCAAAAACAGACCTGGACCTGTGTTTTTATTCTAATTCTGTCTACATCTCCAAAGATCAAAATGGTCTCTACCACCTTGTGATGTGGTAGTTTTCAAGTTTACAGCTGCATTTTACCTTTTGCTTAATAGAGATCGGCAATTCCAGGGCTGAAATTATCCAAACGACTCTAGTGAAGGTGTGTGGAGTTTAAAAACACAGTGGAGCACTTCCCGTATTACTGTTTTCAGCTTGAGAGAAGAACTCAAAATGAAACAAAACACAACTCCAGGTATGTTTATGATGAGGAAACAACATTATAACATAGATCAGAAAATACCATCATTCTGTCACTGTTCTCTCAAATAATTCTTCACTCTGTTCCACTTTGTGAGGTCATGTGGTGATACAGGAAGTGCTCCAATGCGTTTTAGAACTCTTCCTGTATTTTTGTACTTTTCATCTTTATTTTCCTAACTTTCTAACTCCCCACAAACTGCTGCATAACTGATGCAAAATGTTGATAAATATTGACCACAGGTACAATCCCATCAAACCAACTCAGAGTTAGAAAAACATAAAAATCTGTCATACACTTTATATAGCCAACTGTTGTGATGTGTGTTTAGTCACGGTCTCCCAGATGGTTGTGTACCGATTTTTGGTTTTCTGATGTTGTAATGTTGTTTCCTCATCACAAACACACCTGGAGTTGTGTTTTGTTTCAGTCACACATGTTTAAACACACAAATCCTGCAGATTTAGGCTGATGGTGGAACAGAAAACACTCTGTTCCACCTTGTGATGCCATGTGGTAACACAGGAAGTGCTCTATTGTGTTTTAAACTCCATTAACTTTAACTAGAATCATTTGGATGATTTCAACCCTGGAATTTCCAATCTCGACTGAAAAAAAAGTAAATGAAACACACTGCTTCATGACATCACAAGGTAGAACAGAGCATTTTGAGCTTTGGAGATGCAGATATACTAATAAATGTCGTCAATATCATTAACTGAGATGCAGAACCACACCTCAAACGCCCTCTCCTCCTCCCCAGAGAATCACACCATCACATCATCAATTCGCCCACACCTCAATTTCCCAGAAGCCTATTTGTAACAGCCTATCCCGTCGTCCAAGTTTGTCTCGGCTAACTTGACCCCACCGTCCCAACCCCTATCTCGTTCGTTTTCCAGACATAAGACGCCTACGAGAGGGGTCCCGTTCCTGCTGGGCCATGTGAAGATTGAGACTGAACCCCCACCCTGAGTCTCAACACAGCCATCTCCTCCCCGCCTCGTACACTCATCATTAAACTTCTTCTTTACACAGCGTTGTCGTTGGCGTGGTCCTTGCTAGTGACTAAAGTGTTACTCAAACATGTGTGAATGAAAATAGCACAGCTCTGGCATTTTTGATGAAGCAACCATATTATTACATGGCTAAGAATTCAAGAGTCAATTTTGTGTAATATGAGACCTTATAACATAACACATTTTCTTCTTTATATCTTACATTCTTACATTTATTGCCTAGATGCCTTCACTAAAAAGATGTAGCCATGTCCTTGCTGAGATAATGTCAAATATGGATGAATTGGCACAGCGTTGGCGGAGGTGAATAAAGGTTTATGGACAAAATGAGATTGCATAGTTATAGACTGTTGTGATAAAGGTGACATTACCCTTGGATTCTGTGAAAATAGTTCCGGGAAGACTTTCCATTTTCCATTAATACTGAACTAACATTTCACTGTTGGCCTTGGTAACAGGCCAATTAAAAGTGGCTGTTTCACTTCCTCGTTGTTTGCTGTCCACAACTGACTTGAATGTGGAAATATTCAAATTTCAAACAAGAAATACTGTCATAAAATTGACTCTTGTGAGCTTTAAGTCATGTTAGAACGTTGTTAACTCCTCCAAAACAGACCTGGAGTTGTTGTTTTATTCACACGTTTGAGTAACCCTTTATTATTAGTCTGTTTACATCTCCAAAGCTCAAAATGCTCCGTTCCACCTTGTGAAATCATGAAGTGGTAGTTTTTAAGTTGACAGCTCCTTTGACCTTTTGTTGAGTGGAGATTGGCAGTTTCCAATGCTGAAATGATCCAGATGATTCTAGTGAAGGTGTAGGCACTGCAAATTTCGCTGATCTGGCCAAGATTTTAAACTTATATCATGTTATTCATCTTGTTTTCAGACTTATTATCAACCTACTAGTTCTGAGATTGCTTCATTCTATCTAGAGGTAGTTTATTTTAAAATAACTCTTCAAGTAAAATTATCTGTCCATGCAGCAAGATAATTTCAGTATTTGTAAGTCATTTTCTGATAGATTGTGTTTATATCTTAAGCTTTTTTTGCAGTGACGGCTGGTGGTATAATTTCTTGGGGGGGGGCATAATCCAAAATTATAAATATGTATTATAAATATATTTATCATGTATAGGCTATATAATATAAAAAATGCCAGAAACAGATAGTCATTTTAGTCACTATTGGCTGAACTTTATCTAGAACACAACGCACAGCCAAGCGCAAAGTTTACGCAGCACAGCCTGACACACCGCTCACAACCAACCCCGACAATCAGCCCAAACAACGTCAGGAAAAAGCAGCAAAGATACGAGGCTAAGGTCATATCACGGCATCAGCGCCGCTCCTACAGCTCACAGCAGAACACCGGAGCTGCTCTGTCGCTCATTCATGTACACACTATTAACATTATAACACTGTTTATCTGTGAGGCTCCACTTACCCCAAACTAACGAAAACAAGTGACTGTGATTTTTCAGCTCTGTCACCATAGCCAAGGTGGTGCCACCTAGTGCCTCCGCTCAATTTCATTTCTCTCCAGTGACTAGGTCAGGAATCACAGTCACTATACAGTTTGCAAAAACCCTGCAAATTGTAGTCGGCGCACCGGCCAATCAATGTGGTGCGCCGACAATCAGCGAAACGATGTGTTGGCCAGAACCCACCCGAGTTGCATTAGCAAACTGTATACACTATCCTCCTTTGGACTTCCTTTGTCAAATAATAACTTTGCATTTTTTACCGTACCTTTAATTCACAGGTTCACCTTGCAGAAACGACAATGCTCGCTGACAGACATGTTCACTCTCTGCTTTTTTTGCTGTTGTGCTGCGATAACTTGGACACCACTGAGCGTTCGGGCGCATTACATACGTCATGATCAAATAGCAGTGATTGAATAAATAAAAAAAGTACCTGCCTACCATTGAGCTAACGAATCCCAATACTGTGAGGTCAAACGGTTTCTACAAAGTGAAACCGTCACCTGCTTGTTTTTAAGGTAATGTTATTGCTCTGCTTCAAATGTTCCACAGTATGACATTAAACAGCTCTACCTTAAATGTATTCAATTACAGGTGGTTTTAGTGCTCAAAAATACCTAGAAAAACAAACATTCTGGCTGTGAGCGGGGCCGCCTCTCCACAGATCTGACCTGTAACTTGGTTCGGTTCACTCTCCAAGAAGATACCACACTTTGAAATATTCCAGATAAAGTAATAACATCTCTATGGAGTAAAGCATTTGACGGATGCTTCACTAGAAAAGTTACACAGTGCAGCTTTCACATCGTGTATAGACATCGTACCAGTCCTTTTCTAACCGCACGTTGTTGACCGTGTACCACTTAGCTGTGCGTTATTGCTCGGCGCGTTTGGCTAACCTGAAGCGTCGGCCCTGACAGTTATAGATGGCGGCGTCGGCTCTTCAGAGACTGCCTTCGCGCCCGGACTGTCTCTCCGCGCTCCCTCATCCCATTATTTATCGCCCCTGTCTGTCACCCGAACATCCATCTGCACCCAGCCCCCGAGCCTGTCAACTCTGCACCCGGCCCCAACCCCGTCTACTCTGCACCTCCCCCAACGGATTTCTGCGAACAAAATTATATAATAAAACGTCACGACCGAGAGGGATTTGGCATACGGCGTGCGAGCATGGAGGAGGGAAATATTGAGTTATTACCAGAAGAAGAAGTGGACTATGCTGAGTTCTATATTAGGAATAGGAATTTTTTAACAAACATATCAAAATAAAAACAGCAGGATCATGTAGAGCGGGTTAATTCGAACAGTTTAAGACCAAAATGAGGCTCACTGCTGCAGATACAAAGACACGGAAGACAGTTTTTTTAATGTAAAGTCAAGTACAATTTATGTATACAGCTCAATGACGTATAAGGATTTTCAACAGGCAAATTTTAAAATTTAAAAAATATTAGTTTCTGATGAAGATTTTCAAATATTTACAGTGTCCAGTGCATAAATCTATGTTTAACATTTATATTAATCATTCTTAGTGTTTTTTATGTACATGAATTGGCTACAGCGTAAAAAAAATGTCATGTGGTGCGACCGAGAAATTGTTTTATTTTCTAAAATGTGGTTGGGATATTAATCTAAGTTCTGAGTAATATGAAGTGTGTAGAAACAAACTGTTGCGTTTCTTTTGATTTTTAATGCATATTGATATTTTCTTTTGCTGTCCAATATGACAGTCGCCTGCTTGTGTTTAATGAACAAACTACTGCCCTGGAAAATGCATCAAATGAAGAAAAATGCCTAAAGAACTAATTGCCCAAGTTTACTTTAAAATTCCAGTTATAGAATTGAAATACCATATTTTTATTTTAAGAAAATTACTGCTATTATTAAGGTAAGGTAACTTTTATTTATATAGTGTTTTTCACAGACACATGTCCCCAAAAACACTTTACAGAGCATTAGTCGCACCACATGACATTTTAACACTTTAAGTACAAAAAACAGGCAGAATAACTCATGATTTCTGAAAAAAAATTATTTGGTTCCATGGAGGTCAGAAGTACTACAAAAAAGTGGTGAATTATTCTGAAAATTGAAGCCTTTTAACTGAGGAAATTGCAATTGGACAGAAAATGTCATTGACCCATATGGTCTATTTTCCAGTCTATGTTTATTATGTTTTTGACATATAGACGCAAAAAGGCGGCACGGTGGCTGAGTGGCAACACTCAGGCCTCAGAGCAAGAAGGTTGTGGGTTCGGGTCACCCGGGCCTTTCTGTGTGGAGTTTGCTTGTTCCTGCGCGTGTCTGGTTGGGTTTGGTCCGGGTTCTCCGGTTTGCCCCATCAACCATCTACATGCCCGCACCCCTATGTAGTAACATCATGGACCATGTTGTCCACCCTCCTGTGGGCTCACCACCTGCAGAGGGGTTCATAGGGGGGGTCAGGTGCTATGAGTATTGGGCAGCAAGCTGCCCCTGCGACCCAGCCGGATTAAGCGGGAGAAGATGGATGGATGGATGGATAGACGCAAAAAAATACACAAAGCTGCACTGCAATATAAGAATATTTATAGGCATTAAGAAAAGAAAAATCTAATAAATGGACAGCGGCATATACCGGTATAAAAAAGTTATGTGCTATGTTGTGTGATAAGTTTTCCAGTCTATTATTACATGTGCTTGTGCATTTTGATTTTGGCCTTTGTTTGTCTGTTTTTGCATTACGCGGTTGGTTAGTTACGGGCTGTGGTTCTCACGCATTATTAAAAGACATTGATAGAAACCGGTGGCAGATTAGCAACGGGCAAATGACAGACAAATGTCGAGAATGGCTCGATTTCCCAGTCGACCATCAGTCTGTGTGGCCAGTGACTAAAGGCTGTCCAGGCCAGAGCGTCAGTGTTCAGCTCATACTGCAGATCTAAAATATGCACCGAGTTAAAACATTACACTTGAAATAGTTTTTAATTATGTGAATGAATATAAATGTGAATGAACTTCGTACTGAATGTCATTTGTTATCAGTTACAAACACTGCATCAATATTATATACAAAAATAAGAGCCTAAAACGTCTGTGGCAGGAATCTCCAACCTCCAACCACATCTTCCTCATTCAGCACAATACGTATAATTCAGAAATGTCTTGAATAGCTGCCTTGAAGGGGGTGGGGAGCTACTGGAGGACCCCTGGCCGATGGTCTGATCATAAACTGCATAAAGAAGTGGACTAAGCGAGTGTGACGCCACCCGTATTGTTCAGCTCCACTCAAATGAAGCGTGCGATACTAGCGGTTACAGGAAAGAATTTGGAGCCGGGCTGTATGTCATGAATAGGACTTTTTAATAGACGAAATAGCAAAATAGAAACACCAGGCTCATTAGTGCGGGTGAATATGAACATTTTAAGACCAAAATGATGAGGCTCACAGCAGCAGTTAGAGAGAGGGGCCACAGTATTCCTGTGTAAGATGTGACAATGGGAGCCAGAGTCAGGAGCCGGAAGTGCCGCATGTGATCATGATTATGGACTGTGATGGCTAGTGCATTAGATATGTCCATTTATGCAGTATTTAACAAATTTATTAGACCACCACCCAGTATAAGGTGTTTCCCCTGCTGCCACACGTAACTTAACAGTGTTTCTGTTTACCAAAATGTCTTTTCATGTTTCTATAATGGTTAATCCACCAGTACATGCAGGATCTTTTTATCAAAACAATATCTTTAATACTAAAATATAACTATTGTTGCTATCCATGAATTTTCTCATCCAAAGCTGGTCTCTGGGAACAGCTGAAACTATTTGGAACTCAATAACAAAAGAGACTTTGCAAAACAACATAAAAACAATGCAGCAAGAATGCAGCTGTCATTTTTGTTTTCCTGTTTTCATGACAGGTGGTCTAATAAATTTGTTAAGCACTGCATATACAGTCTATGGGTCTGAAGTGTGGTTTTTAGCATCTGGTATGAGACATGAAGTCACATCAACCATTATTATTGTCACGAAGTGAGACTAAACTCCTGTTTCTCCTCATAAACAGACACACTGTTTTGATACAGACGGACCACGTATGTCCCTGATTGGTTAATCCACCTGTCAATCACGTCCATTTGAACTCAAACATTAACGAGACTCTTCTTCATCTCATCTTCTCAGAGTATTAAAGAAGTGTGTACACTGCCCCTAATGGTTACCTTTCTGTATTTCTTCTTCTAAAAGCACAAATAATTTGCATGGGATTCTTGGATAAAGCCATTTATGTGCTTGCGGTTTATTTGTACAACACTGACTTCACACTGTGTTCTAAAAGCCTGTGACTGCATTAGCCTTGAGACTAAAACAAACAACACAGTGGTTCTACTCTCTCCTGTGTTGTAAATGAGACTCACAGAAACAAAACCAAAGCCGAGCGCCTTAATTGAGCTTTACTGTGTGCGTTTAATCTCTGCTATGGAGAGTCCCCTGTATGCTACATTTGCCCCGGTCTGCGAAGTAGCGGCGCTCGGGAAGCTTTGGGAAGCTAAATGACGCTGATGAGAAGGGAATGCTAATGTACGCAGATGAATGGGGCTCCTGTGTTTTGACTTCAAAGCCATTATTGTGTTACATCTGCAGCAGTTTTAATGAAGTGGGTCAAGGCTCACACCCCTCCAATGAAACCGCCCAGTGTGCACAAACTACAGTCGACTACAAAGTGTGAGCGCAATATGGTCACAGCTTTATAATCATATTTTCTTAGTTAATTAGCCTTTGTAATTGTATGAGTGGCTTTGTTGTTAAAGGTGTTTTGCGTAAATTTCTGGTGGAGGGTCCGTCAAATGCTTTTCTCCATGCAGATGTTATTGCTTTGCCAGGAATGTTTCACAGCGTGGCGTTTCTATCTTCATGGAGAGTAAAGTAGCCTTTATTTGTCATTCATTCATTTGTTCTTCACATGTACAAGACCTACAAAGGAATAGAAATTGGACCTGTCACCCCATCCGTGCATTTGGCACATAATACATAACAAGGGGGCACTAGACATGGACCGAACTGGAAGACAGGAGTAGAGGAAGAAACAATGCAGCAAAACATGAAGACAGGGGGAGAAGGGAAAAAAGAGAATCGTCCCAGACCATGACCCGAAACTGGGACATAGTCTGGTGTGAGTTACACACAAAAAAAACACCCCCTCTGCGACATCAGCACAGTCAAAACACAGACAAACATCTCACAGGACAAGCAACAGGAGGTGGAGTCGACCCGTTGTAGGTGGAGCAGCCATCTGGATCCTGCAGCCACTGGGGGCGCTGGTTCAACAGACCCGTCCACCAGGCTGGAGGTGCAAAGCTGCCAGGGGTTTGGGAGGGGCCAGGCTCTCTCTGCTGCACTCTCAGGGGAATGAGACGTGGCCTTGGTCCGGCGCCGGGGAGCCCAAAGATAAGATTGGGTTGTTTTGTTTTAGAGCGAGCAGCTGCGTCCAGTTTCCATAACACTGCTCTGTTTGTCCATCTGTCTCAAGGTCATTTCTATGCAAAACTCCAAGTTTCCTCCAGATTTTATCCAAAAATTGCGATTTAGAGCCACCATGTTCAACTGACCGCGACCCCGGCCCATAGTTACAAAGTTTGAGTACTCGAAGCTCTGCCCCTCACTCCAATTTCTGGGCAGCCAAGTGGGGCTTTGAACAGCTGCCTCAGTATTTGAATTTTCGGAAAATCAGGTCCACGCGTAATCCCCATCTGCAAAATCCCATAATCCTGGTTCCGAATAGGTAGATATCCTCCACGGAAGAACACGCAGGTTCGCCCGACCCTGCTTCTCTTGTTCAAGTGTCAATTTCATTAAGAGACCAATTTATCGAATCCATAGTTAATTAAACCACACCAAGTTACAGGCCCGATCTGTGGAGAGGCAACCCTGCTCAGTCAGAATGTTTTTTGAGCTATAAAACCACCTGTAATTGAATAAATGTAAGGTAGAGCTGTTTAATGTCATACTGTGGAACATTCCAGGCAGAGCAATGACATCTCCATAGAAATAAGCAGGTGACGGACCTTAACCAAGTTATATCGTGCACCTTTAACGTGCGTTTGCATTCGTGACCGGTGCATGTTGTTGTTGTTGTTGTGTCCTTTGGCAAATGGTCCCATTCTGATTATAAATGAACATGCATGTGATTCATGGCCATGGGGAAGGACAGAAGCAGATTGGCAGCCTCGCTTCTGTCAGTCTGCTCCACTGGATAAAGAAGTGGACTAAGGAAGCGTGGCGTCCATAGCTTCTGGCTGCGGTCAAATGAAGACATCAAGGCTCGCAGTTATCACGCAGTTGGAGTCGAGTTCTGTATTAGAAATAGGAAATGATTTACAGACAAAACACCAGGATCATTGAGTTAACACAAACATTTTAAAACCAAAATGAGGAGCGTGACAGCAGCGGTTACAGAGAGAGGGTCAATGTTTTTTTCAATACAAAGTAAATAGGGGCTGGAGCCGGAAGTGCGCCCATGCTCAATTTCTGTTTGGAAAATGGCAGCTACTTCATTAGCTATGTTTATACAGTCCATGGTCTAGTCTAGGGCAGTTCTGGCTACAGAAATAGCTTACTACATGGCAAATATTTTTTGCAGGACTCAAACTTTGAGGGAAAACTACTTTGAAGAAGTATAAAGTACAAATATCTGCTGTCAAATGTAGTGGAAAAAAACAAACTATACACTATAAAATGTAGTATTTCCAGCAGCACTTTACAGTTAGGGCAGCCGCCTTGACAACAATTGCCGCCGCCTTAACTATGTCCCTCCAAACCACACGAATCCTCTCAAAATTATGGTCACCCCTACTTTTGCTGGCACAGTATCTCTGCCACCCCCCGGCCACCACCTTGATTAACCAACTTTCTGCAGGAAATACAGATGTACTTATAATGACCTGATAATTCACCATATCAGTATACTTTTGTTCATATTTTGTTCATGAGAATGTATTTAATTTCATTATAACAACGCATTTATAAAAATCATAATTTGTTAAAAAGGTTTAAAAATACATTTTGGATAAAAAGATAAAAACTGTTTATAAATAGAGAAATTCATTGTTATATATTAGCGGAAAAAAAATCCCAGTTGTATTTTAGTTTGTTGAAAACGTTGGCGTCAATCACGTAATGACGTAATACCAGTCAAGCGCACAGCCAGATCAAGAGCGCGCGCGCGGAGCGTTGAACTGTCGGCGTCGCGTTTGCTCGTTACAAAACAATAAGTAAAGTTAATAAGTAAAGCTTAGAGCCGGACTTCAGCAGACCCGGATTCCTTCCCCTTGTTCCGGAAGATCGCGGAGGTCTTGTGGACGATCGAGGGGGTGAGTTTTGCTGGTTTTCCGTGGCCGTTAGCTGAAGAAGCTAAGCTAAACTAAGCAACGATTGCTAGCGCCGTGTCTATGCTACTTAGACCCAGACGGGGGAGAGACGGCGTGGCCACCGGAGATCTGCATTCACCTGCGGAGGGGACGGCGGCCCGTGGAGAGGACTCCGTGTGCACATCTGTCTGCTCCTTTGACCGTGAGGACCGGGAGTTTTACCAGGAGACGGTAAGATTTGTCCAAAACCTTTTCGTGTGACCTGCGTGAGTTTTGTGTAGGTTTGCTACACAAAAACTATGTCAAAAGTCTGTATTATTATATAAAATATGAATCAAAAGCAAATTATTAAAGACTGTTACGTACTTTTCCACAGCCTGAGATCGTTTTCGCCACTAGTTTTTCTTCATTTCACTAGTGGAAATGACGTCCTATAATTACAGCAGAAATAATAATTAATAATATTAGAAATAAACTCGCACAAATTAAAACTGACACCGCACAAACGACATACAAACCTTTTCTATAATTTTCTTCCTGTTTTGAACTCTATTTAACATTTTGAGGCTGGATGACGTCATTGGCCAAAAATAAAACTGCAAATATCTTAAGAACCATAATAGCACAAACAAAACTTTTTGCAGCACAAATGAAGTGTAAACGATTGACTCCATTTTGGATGTTTTAGAGCAGGCATGTCCAAACTATGGCCCGGGGGCCAAATGTGACCCTAAGACCAATTGTTTTTGGCCCTCAGGCTTCCAGGTGAATTGGCCCATACTACCACAAGTAGTACTTTTTACTGCATGTTTTTGAAATCTACCTTGATCAAGCAAATGTAGTGTGTCCTTCTGAGGGTCTAAGCCTGAACAAAGGTCTGGAGGGTCATTCAAACCTGTTATAAATGCACAGATTTGAATTACTCACTGTTTTGATCATCAGTCTATGACACCCGATCGGCCCTCACGCTGATCTGTGTTTTAATATGTGGCCCTAAATGAAAAAAGTTTGGGCACCCCTGTTTTAGAGCATTTTTAAGCTTCCTGGGGGGCTGACCTCAATTTGACCTATAAAACGTTAATTTCTCCAAAACTAAAGAAGCACAAACAAAACTTTTTGCAGCACAAAACAGCACAAACGAAGCACAAACGATTGACATAGTTTTTGTGTAGGTTTGCGTTTGATGGGGGCCAACTTCACAGAGGTTTTCATGTGAATTTGAGCACTAACGTAACACGCAAGCTGCTTATAAAACCGAGCGCACTCGTCCGACTCGTTTGACTCTTTTACTCATTGGACTTATTTGACTTAGACTCGGGACTTTGATATTTTTTCTTTTTTGGGGGGATCAAAAAAAGTTTTTGTGTATTTGATCTGGTTCTACAATTCATTATTTCAATACAAGAAACTAAAACATCTTTTATGTGTGCTTTTTTCATGTTTTACACTGTGAAGTAACATTGTAGAACTAATCCCAAGGTAAATTACATTATTTGGATCTAATTAATCATTATTATTTCTAGGGCATCTCATTTGATTTGTTAAGATGTGAGAATCATACTTTACCCCTTGACAAAGTTTTATAGACACTGGACCATTGTACTAATTGGAGTTTAAAGCAGTACTGACGTAAGTGGTTTAGATCTTCTTATATCGAGCCGTTGGTAAAAGGGTTGCACAACATTAAAGAAAGTTAAAACCTTGTAACATACTTTGAAACATCCTGGAGACAAATAAATAGGTTTTGGAACAACATTTTCATGGAGACAAACAGGAGGAGGCCAAATAATTGTCAGGTTTGTAGAGATGCCAGCCTCGAAATGTACAGCACTTTTACTGTTGTACATTCCACCAACAAGTAAAGATTCATGCTGGATGAAATGTCATAGTTGTTCCACAGCCTCCCAGTGTCTGAGCAGATAATTTCTTTCTATTAAGCATCCTATATTACACTATTTACTTATCTGATATAATGTTCTATTCACAAACATGCTTGGATTTGTGTTTTGTTTCATCCACACAAACCCGGCAAATTTAGTTCTTCTGTCAAACAAAACACTCAAGTTTTGATGTCATGTGCTAATACAGGAATGCTCTACTGTGTTTTTAAACTCCATACACGTTCATTAGAATCATTTAGATCATTTCAGCCCTGGAAATGCCAATCTCTATGAAACAAACTGTAAAAGGTAGCTGTTAAAATGAAAACTCCCACTCCAGGTATGTTTTTGATGAGGTAACAGCATTATAACATGACTTAAACCTCACAAGAATCCATTTTGTGTAATATAAAACAAAGCATCATTGCATAAACCTCCAGCTAGGTACTCCTGACCAAGATAGACGAGAAGAGAGAGAGTCCCATCCTCTCTTGTCCCTGGGTCAAATGAAAAGGACGAACCTTCTTGCATGGACAGTATTAACTTTCCTATGACGATAAATGAACTCTCCTCCAAATTTACCATCTGTATGCAAATGTAGGCTTGAAAATTCTTGCTACGACGACAAAAAGACCCCAACGCTACAATATGGCCAATGGCGGTTCCCTTATAGGCAATCTGGGCTCTGTAAACGACAAGACAATTGATATGGGAAACATCCTGCCGCCATTGTAACATGTAAGTGGATCCATTTAGCCCAGCCAGATGTCAGTTGTCTGTCCTCATAATGGGGCGTACAGGACCAGGGACACGCTCAAATGGGCAGACGGCGCACTTAAACAAATAGATACTGTTCACAGATGGATGCGTGTTATGTCTCTGCCGTGAAAGAACAGAGGATGTAAGCTTAGGATACGCTGTTTATGCTTTGAAGTGATTCTGGTGGTATTGGCGTTTCCTCTGATCTGTGTCCATTGGATCGTGTTCGTGACGCTATTTTTGTTCAGTTCTAAAGCCGGGCGACCTGCTTTTGTTGTGTCTGTCCCCTCTCTCCTTTTCTCTATTTCTCTCTAATAGGTTTATGGTAGACCAGGGCTCAGCTGTCTGAGTGCTGCTGCCGTAGAGATGGAGAAAAATGTAGAATTGTGTTTTAAAAAAGGACTGGGCAGAAGGCAAGTTGAATGTTTTTAGACCAGGTAATATGTATTTACAGCCAAAATATGTTTGCTTGGAAAGTTAGGCTTTTAACTTACTGTATCTTCTAATCTATTTTGAATGCTAAAATGTAAAAACACTTTCACTTGTCGTTACAGAAATATTGCTTTATTGATGAGTTGACGCAAAATAATTTTAACAGCGTTCATTTTTTAACAGTGTTATTTTTTATCGCAAACTATTTTTTTTCATAAGGTGTGGCCACTGCTAGTAGCATTAGAAAAACTACAGGATCTGACTCTAAAGAGGAAGTAAAAGAATTTGAGAATTTGTAGGAAACTGAGAAACCCTGTCAGATGCACTGATGTTATTCACACAAGGAAAACATTAAATAAAGTCCGCTCCAAAACGTACAGCCGATCTGCGCTTACCTTTAATAAGGGCTGTGGTAGAGACAGAATTTTTGCTCTACCTGCTCCGAGTTATTTTATCCATAAACTCACAGAGGAACGTATCACAGCAGGACTCATGTTTCACTATTTAATAGATACTTCTGCTGCTGGACTTATTTTCTCCACTAAAGCGTTTTAGCTCTGCTGTGCAGCATGTAAACAAACTGGGCCGTGTCATGATGCCATCACCCTTAGTGCAGCAGTGTTGGGGTGATAAACACGGTCACAAACACAGTTACAGTAAAAAAAAAAAAAAGCATTTGCACAAAGCAAGCCTATCCACTTTGTTTAGAGTTAAAATGTGTGATTACTTCATGATTAATAAAGATTACTAAATATTTTCCATTTCTCCATTCCTAAAGGCTGACCCTAACCATAGTTATTAGTTATGGTGCATACCTTTTGTCCCCAGAGTTCCATCCATCCATCTTCTCCCGCTTAATCCGGCTGGGTCGCGGGGGCAGCTTGCTGCCCAATACTCATAGCACCTGACCCCCCCTAGTCCCCAGAGTTCAGATTTCCAAGTTCCAATGTGTGAAAGACTGAATGACCAGTGACCCCAGTGTCTTGTTGACCCTAGTGTCTTTTTCCACATGCACTGTGCAGCTTTCACCCTAAACACTGACACAGCAATCTTTAAGGAACAGAGGTCCCTGAATACACGTCTGCTCACTTTCCTGGTGCTGTATATGGTGGTCTTCATTTCATCTGTGGCTAAACACACCATAAAGGCTGAACGCGAAAGGCACCGACAGACCCAGACTCACCTGCGCAGACAGACCCAGACTCACCTGCGCAGACAGACCCAGACTCACCTGCGCAGACAGACCCAGACTCACCTGCGCAGACAGAGCCAGACTCACCTGCGCAGACAGACCCAGACTCACCTGCGCAGACAGACCCAGACTCACCTGCGCAGACAGAGCCAGACTCACCTGCGCAGACAGAGCCAGACTCACCTGTGCAGACAGACCCAGACTCACCTGCGCAGACAGACCCAGACTCACCTGCGCAGACAGACCCAGACTCACCTGCGCAGACAGAGCCAGACTCACCTGCGCAGACAGAGCCAGACTCACCTGTGCAGACAGAGCCAAGGACTCCTGCACATACAGACTGAGAATCACCTGTGCAGACTGACCCAGGAGGAGTCGTGTCCCTGATATTAAGCTGACCCAAATTGCCTCATCAAACAGCAGCTCTAATCAGAGAGCACATGACAAATGTGCAGCACATATCTTGGAGTGGGGCCACTTCAAGACCAACTTTGCTTTACTGTGGTCCAGAATGAGGCGTTCATGTTCACACTGGCCCAGGCGCACCAGTATTCAAGCTTTTACGTAACCTGGCCTGGCGACTTCACCTGTCTGTCTCATGGTTTAATGCCGTTCTGTGAAACATTTCAGGAAAAGCAATAACATTCCCATAGAAACAAGTGGTGAAATATGCTCCTCTAATCACTGAAATTACAACACTAATAACTAAAGCCATTTTATTAAAGCAAAATCCAGGCTTTTTCAATTAATTTTGGATGACATCCTGTCTCGCAATTCAGAAGAAAATCAATTATTCTTTATTCTCCATATGGAACTTGATTAAACTTGTTTCTTTTTAATCAAGATTTGCATTGTATTCAGTTCCAACTCATTTTGCCCTGATTACTTACAAGATTCTCTCATTTAAAAGTCATTAGTGCCAAAATGAGCGACGACACTTTCCTCTTCTCAAAAACCGTTTTGCGCAGAGTTTTGAGGCGTCTTGAGGTGTACACCAGCTGGTCATTGGTATGGACGGAGCGGCAGGTACAGTGGCAGGGTTAATGGGGGTCACTAGCGCCCCCGCCTGTCCCGATGCCGGACTCTCCCTCGCATATTAAACTGCTTAATTATAGCTTTAATGCGTCCAAGCCCGGGGCACAGCTCTTCTTGTAAAATTCTGAACCACTGGCCGAGTCTCGTAAAGCTATTTTCGCTTCATGTAAGTTTAATGACCTGTAATGCAAGGCTTCCTATAATCGTATCGAGGTCGGAGGATAGGGCGATGGTTTTAATAGGAGGTATTTGACAGTAAATAATAGCGTTCTCAAGGGGCTGGGTTAATGTGGCGATTTGGTAATGGAAATGGAAGGAAGTTAGTAATGAAAACAACATAGCGGTATAATGTCTGACATTTAGCCTTATTTTATCCCGAAAACTTATAATGTCACGGAAAATTACACTGCTCTGCTAAAAAGTATAAAGCAAAACAGTGGATTTTTGTATTTTAAGTTTGCATAGTCTGATATTAGACTATGCAAACTAGACTTTATGGTGTGTTTATTGTCATTGGTAGTTTAAAATTCATAGATGTTTGCTTGGGCAATTTGGTGCAAGATAAATCAATAAATGTTAATATATTATACACACAGAACTATAATAAAATCTGGAAAATGAATCCAAGATGGCGTTGTATTGTTTTCAATAGCCTATACTCACTGGCATGTCACTCCAAAGAAGATTTTTACTTCTGCATTCTTGAATCCTGGTCTTACGCCGCAGAAACGTGCAGATCTGACCAATCAGTGCACTTACAAACTGACTCTTACAAACTAACTTTTAGGCGCTTGAACGGTTTCAAAATTTTGTAAAGTCCATACTGTAAAAATACAGAAAAATCCTTACAAAATCCAACCTTTATGAAAGCTGCAGATGCCCTGACAGCTGAACAGGGGCAGTTTGATTTCACAAAACATTATATTTCCCATCTCGCTCGCGGACAGAGGGGCCGTGTCTTATCCGGTTCTTATTATTAATCCACGATTATACCAAGATCAGTGAGGATCCTGGTGCGTTATTTTTGACTAACCGCACAATTAGGCTACAGCATCTAATTACTGTGACCATCACCACAGCAACAGGTAAACAAATTAACTGCTGTAAGAAGGGAATAATTTCAACTAACACAGAAATGCCTTGAACATCCGCCCACAGCCAAAATGTGTGTTTTAAAAGTCACCTACTTGTATTTTTAGTTGGTGGGACCATGGTATAAGTGGATTAAACAAGGAGTTCTGCGTTACAACATTTTAACGGCTCCTCATTGTTTAATCCTTACTTAAACTATAATCAAATGAAAGTAATACAGCCTATGTGAAGATCTTGGCTACCTTCTGAACAGTATAATTCTCTCAATATAGTTTTATCTTGTTTTGAAGCAATTTGTAAGTGATGTAAACAAAAGAACTTGCGCATTAAAGTTAAACTATAAATCTCTTTTACTTTTACAATATATCTGTACTGGGTGAAAACAAATGTTACTTCATTACATTTCTGTTGCGACTTGGACTATGACAGTAAACCTTTGCAGCTACGTGCAGAGGAGTCAAGGGTTTGTCATGGCCACATTTTTATGCAGCAATTTTTTTTACCTTCAAGACACTCAGAGGAACCATTCACCCACTCACACACACACACACACAGAGAGACACTGAGGGCGTGGGGGCGGGTTAAGTGTGTTGCCCAAGGACACAAAGACAGTATTGATCTGTGGGGGCTGGAATAGCATCACCAAATTGTGGGTCATTGGATCTAAACACTCAACCAATGATTTGAACCTCCAGCTTTCTGATCAATGAGGAAACGGTTGGGGTTATGGTGACCAACTGAGTCCAGCTAAGCTACTGTTGCCCCATCAAGTATGAACAAATTCTTATTTCAAGGTCTTATATTTTGCAAAATTGACTTCTGTCCTAACCCTGACCCTAACCCTTTTGGCCAATGATATAACGTCGCTCATCAAAAACATACCTGGAGTTGTGTTTTATTTTGTTCGACATGTTTTATTAGCACTTTATTATTCATCTCCAAAGCTCAAAATGCTCTGTTCCACCTTGTGACGTGATGTAGTAGTAATTCTCCAGTTAACAGCCACCTTTTGCCTTTTATTCAGCAACTGTAGGGCTGAAATCATCCAAATAATTCTAGTGAAGCTGTCTGGAGTTTAAAAACACAGTGGAGCACTACCTGTATTGCAGCACGACATCACAGAGTGTTTTCAGTTTGAGAGAAGTCTAAATCTAAGCCTAAATATGCAGCGTTTGTGTGTTAAATATGTGTGAATGAAACAAAACACAACTCCAGCTTTCTTTTTGATGAGAACACATTATAACACAGATTAGGAACACCATACTTAATTAATAGGCCTTCATTATGTTATTATAAAGTTTTACCAACTTTTTATTTTTATTTTGAGCTTTTCATGACTCCCACCGCTTTGTCCAGTAAAAGCACCTTGAATAACCCAGCTCCATTCTCCTCACAGACAGACCCCAGGTGACTTTGCTGCCTATTGTGCTCCGTCCTGCCATACTTTTCTTTACTTTTTAATCTGTCTATGTCTGGATGGAGCTTTCAAAACCGCTGATGGCTGCGATGCCCTGATTCTGTCACCCAGGCGCCGTTTAAGGTGGCTACAGGCTACAAGGGGTGCGCGCTAACAGCTAACACACAGAGGTGGGTTTACTCAGTTACGAAATTATACTTTTCTGGTAGTTTCCAGCAGCGTACTTTTATTTTTGTAGTAGGTGACAGTTCTCTTACTTGATTAAAGGCTGTGGCGACTCTTCCCACTGTGAGTAAGTCGACAAGTGACAAAAGCTTTATGTTGACAATAGGAAATGATTTGTGTTTCTTGTCTCGCTCATTCAGATATGATTTAGTTTGTTTCATTTTTGTGTCAGTCCTTTTGAAAATAGCAGATTTTGTGCATTATTTACTGTTCTGTCCTTGCGACTTCAAATTATAAATCAGAAGTTATGTCCCGACAGATCTATCTCAAAGTTGAAAAAAGTTTATTGTCAATTCTTCATATGAAACATAAAAAATTGAAATTGGGTTTCTCACTCCCAAGCGTATAAATCTATCTATAGAGGACAGTGCATATGGACCAACAGTACAACTGCTTAAAGGGACCGTTCGGAGTTTTGAACATAGGGCCTCATTTGCTCATGAGCCAGAGTGTTGGAGACGTGTGGAGACACTTTTTTAAATATTCCATCCAGTCCTTGTATTTGCAGAGGTTGCTGGTGCTAGGCTAGTGCATGTCAATGGCCATAGTTGTCCTGCCACTAAAAACAGTCTTACCCACTCCACAGACCTGAGACAAAACTATTAGAACTCCAGACTGTCCATGTTGAATGTCTGTGTCCAGAGATTCATTTTAGAAGTAAAATCAACCTTACATTTGAAGGATTTATGTCTGAGCAGTAGCAGTGAGTTGTACTTGTACTTGTGCTCACATTTTTGCATAGGAACACATGCTCACTTAAAAAAATACTTTTGATGAGAAAAGTTGAGAATTTAAACAAAGCATTGTTTAAATGCATTAATGTTTACATGCACACCACAAGATGCACTTTCAAAGGCAGTTGTAGCCTTAACATTTTTTTTTGAGTATTCTTTTTGACATTTGGAAAAAATAATCTTTTAACTGGCAGATGTCAGTGCATACTGCTGCTACTTTTGTTATGTAGGTAGAAATTTATTACATTTTGTTTACAAATGACAGTGGAAATTTTATTTACTTTTCTACTCTTAATTTAGCGTAAATATATATAATATATTTTTATATATTGTATTTATACTTATTTTATATTTTTGCATTTAAAGTTATTAGTGCCTTTAATATGTTCTTGTTTGTGCAATTCTGAATAAACGTGATTGCAAGTTTATTTCCTTGAATAAAGTCTTGTTTTTTTTCAAATAACAGTCAAAAAACCTATAAAGTATGTATTCGATTACTCGATTATTCGAACAAAATAATCGACAGAATAATCGATTACAGTAATAATCGATAGCTGCAGCCCTAATATTTTTCACTAAAATTCATTGGTTGCATTCATTGTTCTCATGATTTAAAAGGTAATAAATTATATTTCATACAATTAAGTGTAGTTGACAATGTTATGAGAAGTAATTATGGATAAATTGCAATATATCCATTGGTTTAGTATCTGGATATATCCTGATATAATGAATCGTGACATGCATTTCATGATATGTATCGTATCGTCAGACTCAAGGCAATGCTCAGCTCTCACCAATAACAGGTCCTTTGCCAGACGTACAGAAGGCACTCTGGAATGAGGGATCACAGTAAAATAAAACAATCATAGATTAAAATGTAGGAAAGTTTGCGCAGCAGATCAGGCAGTTCAGACAGACACAGTTGTTAAGTCCAGAGCAGCACAGGGGAACACAGTCAGCAAAAGCAGAGTTTAAGGCAGTGTGAAAACAAGCAAGTAAGAAACATTAGTAGTAATAGACATTGAACCAGATGTTTCCAGATCCTTAAGTCAAACAGTTTGAAAGCAGCATTTAAGCAGGAGAGCAGTACAGGCACAGGCAAAATTAACTGCAAGATGGCAGCGACAGGGATTTATTGTTGACAGGTTTGATTAACCTGGCTCACTCCAGACTGATGTGTGTGTCACTTGGAATTGAGTTCTACACATTTATCAATCTGGAACGGCTCTTAAAATGCAGAGCGTCAACGACTATTTGACTCTGACTGTTCGAAGCGGCTCAACAGCGGAACAAGGCAGAAAATCAAACTATAAATATGCTGAAGTATGATTGTTGGCATCACCATGTTTGTTCTGGTTTGTTTGGATATTTCATCTTTGGCTTCTGCACAAACCACAATGCTGTAATATGACTGCTCGCTCACCAGAATGAGAGTTTATGAACTTACAACTATCGTGGAAATCCTTCTGTGCAAAGTTAAAGGGGAACTCCAGCACGTTTGAAACTAAAGTCCATTGCTTGAGGTGGTCGAATATTGTCAGAAGCCACTGGACATGCGAAATCCCAAAAGACTCCATTGTCGATGTTGTTTCTAATTCCATTTATTTACGAGTGAATTATATTTTTTGAAAAAACACTAAAAAAATACATTCCCAAACCATTTTCTTTCAACAACTTTCAGTTTCTCTTCTTCTTCAGTCAGTAGTTGATCCTCACTTGTTGCTTCTGGCGGCTCGAGCCACTTTTGGGCTTTGGCCTGTGCAGTGTGAAATCAACAGAGGTAAGGCTAAGGCTGCTTATAAAGTTGTTTTCTAACATTTCCAGACACTAATGAGTGAACCAGGCAGAGCGTTTTGTTTGTTAGATTCGTGGCTGTTGTAAGATGGGTTAAAGAGGTGTTAAGCTTCAACACTGATCTGTGCCATTTTTTGGCTTCTGACAGTATTTGACCACCTCTAGCAACGGACTTTAGCTTCAAACGTGCCGCCCCTTTAAGGCTTGATTGCCTAATAACATTTTTTTAGGTGTATGTGGAATAAATGTGGAATAAATGAGAGGATTTCTCTGATGGTAACTGCGATGATGTTTCATTCCTCAGAAGCTCTGATGGACGATGCTGACTGGCTAAAGACCGTTTTTCTCATAGAATGACACAGTCTCCTCTGGATGATCCTCTATTGACCTGCCTCGTGCTGGACCTTACACTGAAGTCACATTAACATTATTGAATTTAACTAAGAAGGTTGTACATTGATCAGACAATGATGGAAAGTGTAGATTTGTGCCGCATGAAAACACATTGAATGTTCTATTCTTGAGTTACAGTGAGGCAAATTTGCGAGAGACTTTTCTATCTGAATAAAACTGGGGTAAGATTCCCCGCTGTGAGTAGATAAAGAAGACATGTAGTTACTTTAGTGCAGCGGGAACAGTCTGACACGGTTCACAATGTCTCGTAATATATTTTAAAGTTGAGTTGAACACAAAATTAACTTTTTTGTTTTAAAGCCGCTGCAAAATTAACCATGTTAGTTGTTTCGAAGTTGTATTTGGAGTGATTGGTGCATGTTTGAGTCTTTAATCACTTATTTTCAAAACACATTCTTCAATTTGACTTTCTTAATAGGGTATGTGACACGTGTAGATTCGGCAGTATTGTGTAGTCTTTTTTACAGATGAAAAATAATCTGTTATCCGCTATTGTGATCTGCTTTCCATGTGAGGAGCAAACGTCAGCTCCAGTTCTGAGGTGAATCTTTCAGCAGTCACAGGTTGTGCTGGAAATTTCGATGTTAACAGTATAAAAGTTTCAGTCTTCTGTTCTGTCCGTTTTTTTGGGGGGTCATTAGTTAAATACACTTCAACATATTGCTGAATTCGTTCAATAAGGAGTCATAGGATTTCTTTGGTTCAGTCGAGGTGAAATGTGCTTATATTTCCTGTTCTTTTTTGTCTGTTTTGAAAAGGGAAAGTATTTCTGGACTTTTGAGCGTGATCTTAAGCTGTGATTAAGTGCCATTTTTGCATTGTATTATATGTCTGCTGTATGACACTGCTGCACACCAATTTCCCTTTGAGAAGTTGAAAGTTGAATATAGAACTCCCTGATTTCTTGCCAGCTGCCTAGAGTTGTAAATATCAGATTCTAATCGGTACAAAAATAGTATTGAGCAGGTTTCAATGCTAAAAATGTCCACATGGTAATTTACAAGCAAGTACTACAATTTAAAACAGCCCATGTTACGCTATTTTCTGATCTCTGTTGTACAGTAATGAAACAAAACACAACCCCAGGTATGTTTTTGATGAGGTAACAACATCAATTACTTAATTAATCATTGCATTTATATAGCGCCTTTCATGACACCCAAAGCGCTTTACAGTTCATTGTTCATTCATTCCACTCTCGGTGGTGATAAAATACTATTGTAGCCACAGCCGCCCTGGGGCAGACTGACTGAAGTGAGGCTGTCAGTCTGCGCCATCGGCCCCTCCGACCACCACCAACACTCAGGCGAACACCACTTTCATACTCGGCAATGTGGGTGAAGTGTCTTGCCTAAGGACACAATGACAGTTTCTGTGGCACCTGGTGTTCCCAGTGGTCTCCCATCCAAGTCCTAACCAGGCCCAGCCCTGCTGAGCTTCTGAGATCTGACGAGATCAGGCTCTGACAAGCCGGTATGGCCTAACATTATAATGTGGCTTAAAGTTGACAAGAATCCATTTTGTGTAATATTGCAGCGTTCCCCAACTGTTTTTGCATCATGGACCAGTTAAATGTCAGACAATATTTTCACGGACCGGCCTTTAATGTGTAGTGGATAAATACAACAAAATAAAATGATACAACCAACACAAAAACTGTGGTATTTTGTAAATATAATAATAAACGTCTCTAAAGACATCTGTTTTTTTACTCATTTTGCAGCTTGTGGGTGTAATATTCGCGTTAATGTTTCACGTGACCGAGACAATCATCTGGACACGCATTAAGAGTGAGCCATAGACAGATGGAACGGAGATAATTTCTCTAAATAAAACATTGTTCAGACTCTAATAATAAATAAAACGGAAAAAATGTAAGTTATTTATTGTAAGTTATTTGTTTCTGTTGCGGCCCTGTACCAGACGACCCACAATCACATTCTATTGTCCAAATAAAGAAGGTTTTTTATTATCAACACAGTATCTTAATCGGTATTGGGCATCAAGTCTTAGTGTATAAATCGAGTTTAATCTCCTGACAAGACTCACTGACTGCTGCAACCTCTAATAGCTGCAATGACATATACCCCCCATATCTCTGAGTCATAAATGAAAAATATTGTACAACACCGTGCACACTTATGAAATTTGACTGAACAAAAGAATAATTCGTAAAAACATGCTGTGGCTGGATTTATTTGCTTTGTTTGGTGCCGCTGTGACAGACACGAGGCCCCTGGCTGCAGAGCGGTGGCTGTTCTTCTTCCAAACAAACGGGGCCTGTTCCAGTGATGGCCCCGGTCCCAGCTGTAAATGACTTTGGAGCTGAATCAAGGGGGAGCGCTCTGGACGTGTGCGGGGCTATCTATCATTTAAAGACCCACCGTGGAACTTTTTTTTTTGCCAGGAAATAGACGAAAATGAAACTACTGCACATTGTATCAGGTTTGTCAAGTTGTTTTGTATCATGATTTTGTGGGGAATTGTCGTAGGGGAGGACGGGTGATGTCGGCTCGTGGGCGGAGCTTTGGACAGATCTCACAGCTAACAGCAGGGAGGGTTTGAAAAGGACCCAGGAGAGATCGCTAGATTACTCAAACATGCATGGATGACATTTTAAACATCTTGAGGCATGTTTTTGATGAGGGGATAAGGTTACAACATGGTAGAAAGTACAGATGTCCCGATCAAGATCTTTTGGCTTCCAATCCGATTTTTTTTGCTCTTTCCGATAAAGATCTGATACCTCTTTTTAATCGCTCCGGTAGCGCCATCTCTGTAATGTAGTGTCGTGAAGGAAGTTCGCACCTTAACTCCAAAAAGTCCATCAGACCTGCCTTGCCTCACCTCACCCCCGCCAGTTTAGTTGTACATCTCAAAGTCGTCCAGATGGTTCTTTTGTACTTACAAAAGAATCATCTGACGAATGAATTTTTTTAATTTAACCAGGAAAGTCCCATTGAGATTACTAATCTCTTTTGCAAGGGAGTCCTGGCATGCACACACCCCTTTTATACTACTTTCATACTGTTTGGTGAGCAAAGTGAGCTTTGCTGGTTTCTCTATGAGAAAGTGCTTGTTTACAGCAGTTGTATGTCACTGTTTGACTCTCGTTTTGTTGTAATAATAATAATAATACATTTTTGTAGCCCACGTGATGTAAAGTGCTCATCCTCTGTTGTTGCGTCACTGAGCCAAATCATATTATTACCCAGAGTATATTCTAATTATATATCTATACTATTTATAATGTTTTTCACTATATATGAGGTTATTATTATTATTATTGCAACCCTATTAATATATCCATCCATCCATCCATCCATCTTCTCCCGCTTAATCTGGCTGGGTCGCGGGGGCAGCTTGCTGCCCAATACTCATAGCACCTGACCCCCCCTATGAACCCCTCTGCAGGTGGTGAGCCCACAGGAGGGCCTATTAATATAAAAACTTAATAATATAATACAATCTTTCATATTACCAACTTTATTTGGTGTCCGCTTTTCATTCACTTACCTTATGGCTCCTTATTGAATCTATTTCTGATCATTATTGAGTATTGTATTTAGTGTTGTATTTTATTAGTATTGAAGTATTGCAGTGAAAAGTCCCACACAGCGACATGGCGGCGTTTTGATTTACTGCTGTACAGCACGCTGAGGCCGCATAACCATGTGAAACTGGATCGGTCCGATCACGTGACTGAATCCGATACTGTCCGATACTCCAAAAAGAGCTGGATCAGGAGTCAATATATACTGATACTGGATATTGGATCAGGACATCCCTACTAGAAAGGTCAAAACGTTAACTCAGTCGTGTCTTTGGAGGTGAATAAGTGTCTGAGGCTATTGTGAAGAAGAAAATAAAAGTAAATCTCTTTTGTTTGTTTATACAGACTGGCAAAAAGAGGTTGAGCAGCATTACAGAGATAATAACCATAAACCAGGTCAACAAATCGGCATTCAGGTTAGCTCGGATGCTGTCGGACAAAGGGGGCATTGTTGATTTGTTAGTGCACATGAACATTAAACATTTTACACAGAGCCACCTACTTTATATTGATACTGACGTCATCAACATTCCCTGGGGTGTGACGCTAACTAAAAGCACTAGACTTCAATCTGAGTTGTATTTTTTAGTTTATTTGACAGGAACCATGTACAGGAGCATTAATCAAAGAGACATTGAAGAGATGCTTTGTAGAGACTGTAGCTCTCGGGGCTAATTTCCATCTGCTGTCCCTGAGACAGACAAAACATCGAATACAAAAACAGCATAAACAATGCACTCTATAAACAAACAGCTATAAAAGGAACAATGGCATTAAATATACAGTATTTCTATCCCAGTCCCTCCTCGCTCCATCTGTGTCCTTAATCAGGTGTCATTTAGTTGTTTGTTAATGTTGGCACTTCTGAGTTGTTAAAAAGTATATTTTTAATTCAGCACTAAACTTTTTGAGGTCTTTGCATAGATTCAAATGTGGTGTTGTGGTAATTTATTGCATTCTGTTATGAAATGACAAATGCTGATGGACCTAGAGCTGTTTTTCTGTTAGGTGCTGCACTGGCCACTGCTGCAGGTGGACTTTGTATTTCCTCCACCTTCTGAGTGGTGGAGGAGCCACACTTTAATACTCTTGAACAACAGTTGCAGATTTCCAAATGAAATCATGTTTCCAAAGCTTAGCATTTTATATCTGTCAGGTATTTTGCAGTGATGATGAAGTGGCGGGTTTCTATCGAGGATCCTAAGAGCTTATTTGTAAGTAAGTAAAATTTATTTATAGAGCGCTTTTCACCGATAAAAATCACAAATGCTTTACAAAGTGCAATCAAAACACATACGATAAAAGAAAATAGAAATAAAGCTCTGTTAACTAAAAGCATGTTTAAATAACAAGCTGCCTTGTAGACAAGAGTCGTCTTATTTGCTTGTGACCAACATGAAATACCAATATTTTAATGAGAACATATCATTGCATTCATGTAGGTTTTGTCTGCTTGGGTCGTCAGTGAGATTCTTATCCAAACTGTATTTGAGTGCATGACAAACCTTTTTTATATGGTGCTTAAACATTAGTGTTCAGTCTAAAATGATGCCAAGGTATCTGAACTCATTGACATTTTTATCATTTGCCCCTTCACTTTAACTGGGGGGAAGGTTTTATGTTTTAGTTTTAACGAGAAAAATACTGTTGCAGTGTTTTCTACATTTAACGGTAAATAGGAATTATTCACCATGAAGAAATTTGGCCCATTGCCACTGTTAATTTGGCTGCCACTTGTTCAGGGTCCTTCCCATCTGTGTAGATTTGAACAGAATCTCAGTAGAAAGAACTGACTAATGCCACTAATGTGATATTTTCGATCTATTTCCTTAGCCACAGCTCAAACTGTATGACCAAATCGCAGGGTTTAAAAGTTCACAGCTCATGAGTCATGTTCTCACACTGTATGAACGACTTCAACAGTACGAAACCCTCACGAGAGGCGACTGGATTTCAAGCAGGTTTGATATTCTTCTAGACCTATGATTGCCGATCGGGAGTTGGTCGTGAGGTATTTATCGGTTCTCGTTACCCCATGTACGACACACAATTAAGCCAAAACTATCCCAAAAACACGAGTGAAAAATCGGCTCAAAAAGGGCCAAAAATCACACAGTGTACGTCGGCTTTAGCTGAAACTACAGGTGAGATGAACTGTGCTGTTAAACAAGTCTCTCACGCGTAAAATCACAGTCACAAGCTTATATTACCCAACAGTTTGTCACTCTCACCTTTTTGTTCAAACACTTAAACAAGTTTTCAGACTACCATGCAGCTTTTATGTCCGTCTTTGCTGATGTGTGCACTGCAAATTTCTCTGATCCGGCCAAGATTTTAAATATAACGGGTTATTCATCTTGTTTTCAGAGAGACGGCTTAATTCTAGTCTAGAGGAAGCTCATTTTAAGATAATTTGACAAGTAAAATTACCTGTCCATGCAGCAAGATAATTCCACCACTTTTAAGTCATTTTCTGACAGTGTTTCTATCCTTAAGGTTTTTTGGAGTGTGCCTTGTATCGCCGTGGCAGCTAACGAACATTCTGCCAATAGAAATACATTAAGACGACCCCCGGCGCGATGTCACTGCAAAGTGCCAATCGATTTTTTAGTGAGAAAATGAGGAAAAGTGCCAACTGAGCTGCCGCAGTCAATGGAAACGAAAACCAATACACTAACTGTCAAAACATGAAGGATAATATTTGCCTTGTCTTTTGTTATGCTGCGCTAATTACCAAACACTAACACAGTACAAAATCAATTAAACGCGTTAATTACACTGATAATTAGACTTAGTTTCTTCCCCCCGCCACATACGACACAGCAGGAAGCACAATCATTCCCCTGTATATGAAATGCTGTTTGTCGCAGTTTAGCACAATCCCACGCGACAATCAAAGCAACATTTGAAGTGATTGGCGAACGCTGTTGTGTGAACGCAGCTCCATCCTGTTTCTGTTCTCATAATCCACTCTGTAGGCTATAGGAAGTGCAATAGAATAGGCTTATATGGTGCGTTTATGCAGATTAAACAGCGAAGAATGGCGTACAGGCAGGCTTAAGGCACATGTCATTTGTACCATCATACATAAGGGACACTTGTTTGTGAGGGGAATTCATTCTCTGCATTTGACTCATCCTTCAAGGTTTGTGAGAGAAACTATCAGAGTTGCAGCTAATATTTAACAGGTTATAATGTTGTTTCCTTGTCATAAACAGACCCGGAGTTGTGTTTTGTTTCATTCACACATGTTTAGACTGTGTTCTTCTCTCAAACCAAAAACAATCATTAATACAGGAAGTGCCCCACTGTGTTTTTTAACTCCGGACACCTTCACTAGAATCATTTGGATAATTTTAGCCCTGGAATTACTCATCACTACTGAACAAAAGCTAAAAGATTAACTTGAAAACTACCGATACATGCATCACAAGGTGGAATAGAGCATTTTGAGCTTTGGAGATAATAACATTAATAATAACCTGTGTGAATATTATACAAGTTTAGAATTTGATTTCCTGGTTGGACCTGGGCAGCAGATTTGACATGTGAAATGGTAATTTCATAACTGAACACGGGCCAAAACGCTGGGGTATTCAATATGTATCTCACATGTAATGCATTTCTAATAACTGACAAACTGTCGGGTAATGCTGTTAGTTAGTTAGAGTTAGTTGGCTCTAATTTATGTCCGAGTGACTTGTTTAACAGCAAAAATCAGCTCGCCTGTTCCTGTTGGATTTCCAGCTAAATCAGATCTTTGTGGTCAGATTTGTTAAAATTAAAATAAAGCACAGATTAAAGTTTTTTAACCATACTTAATTTGATTTGTAAGGCGACTTTGGGTGTCCAGAAAAGCACCTAATAAATGTCGTCATTGCCGCTGCCGCCGCCTAATAAAGCCTCAAACAGAGCAGAGCCTACAGGTAGCATCACATCTATCCATCCCATCTGTTTCAGTTTCTTCCGCTTATCCGGGTTCGGGTCGCAGGGGCTGCAGTTTAAGCAGGGACTCCCAGACTTCCTTCACCCCAGACAGCTCCTCCAGAAGGACCCCAAGGCGTTCCAGGCCAGCCCAGAGACATAGTCCCTGCAGCGTGTCCTGGGTCTTCTCTGGGGCCACCTCCTGGTGGGACATGCCTGAAACACCTCCCGAAGGCGCCCATGAAGTAACCGAAACAGATGCCCCAGCCACCTCAGCTGCTCCGCTCGATGTGGAGGAGTAGCGACTCTACTCCGAGCTCCTCCCGTGTCTATCTCTAAGGGAGCATCCGGCCACTCTGCGGAGGAAACTCATTACGACCGCTTGTATCTGTATCTTGTCCTTTTTATTACCCAAAGCTTATGGCCACACTCTCAGTTGAAACATCAGCTGCAAAGTGTCAATAGTTCTGATTAGACCAACACAAATAAATGACAACTCCTTTATTTTGTCATTTTGTGTTTGAGCTGTCAGAAAAATGCCTTCCTTGTGTGTAAACTGTCCCCGCATGGATGAACCTGACAGATTGGGAACTGCAGCCATTTTGTTTGTTGTTCCTTATCCTGATTTCGCAGCATTGTGTCTTCAAATGTTTATTTCAGGCAAAGGTACACAGGGATTCCCTCCGTCTTCTATTATGGGATGACAGTGATGATTTGTCCTGATGTGCCAAAGCTTCGCTGTGCCAGGATCGCCATGTTTGTACCATCCTGCTGCGTCTCTCTCTTCCTCCATCTCTCTCTCAATGGTCCCACTAACCACCTGTTCTCTCAGTTTCTCTCCCTCTCATCCTTTCTCTCTATCTCTCTCCTCCTCCCTCCCTCCCTCTGTCTCTCCTTCTATCCTTCCTCCATTCTCCCTTCTCCCCATGTAGTCCCATTAACCACATCTCTCACACTCTCTATCCTCCCAGACGATGCTACTAAGTCATTATACCTAACATTTTCCTATCTCTTTCTCTTCCCCTCTCCATCCCTATCACTCTTTCTTTGTCTCTCCGCCCTCTTCCTTGTAAGTGCCAGCAACCAGATGAGCGAAAGAATGAAAAGGAATGGACAAAAGCTTACTGCTCTATTAACTTCCCGTTGTAGAAATCGTACGGTTGTGCTTCCTTCCTCGCTCTCTTTCACTCCCTCTTTCTCTCTTTGTCTCTCCCTCCCTCTCTCTTCTCTAACCTTCCCTATCTGAATCTTTTTCTCTCTTTCGGTCTCCTCCTCTGTCTCTTTATAAGCTTTTACCAACTGGTGCTACTAACCACCCTCTCTATCGCTCTATCTCTCTGTTATCTATTGCTCTTTCTCTCTCCTTCCCCATCTCTCGTTTCTTTCTTCATCTTTCTTGCAAGTACCAGCAACCAGATGAGCCAAAGAAAGCAAGGCAAGGAACAGACAAAATCTTACTGCATTATTAACTCTCCGTTGCGCTACAATAAAAAGAAATAAGATGTGGAGTGGAAAGACAACTGGGAGGATGGACGAGAAAGTACGAATAAATGAGAGGAACTTGGGAAAACCCGCTGTGAAGCCAAATGTGAGAGCATAACAGTAAAAGGAGACAACAGAGATGCAAAGAGATGATGGTGTAGAAGAGAAGAGCCTGGTCAAAACATCATTGCAAGATAAACATAGAGACTCAGAGAGGATAGTGAAGACAGACAGACAAAGAAAAGTCAAAAACATCAAAAAAAGACGTGGGCTTTTAGGGAAATAAGAGCTCTGTGGACTGGTGATTGCATGAAATCAACAGAAGATCTCCAGTTCTGTCAATTTGATGAATGTCTCTCCCAAATTTTCACTCCTCTTTTATTTCTAACAAAAAACAGTCCTTTAGAACAAAGCTCCAATAGTTCAAACCTTACAAATGTTTGTGGCCGGTGAAGATGACAAGTGACGTCTTGTGAGCTTTAAGATGTGTTAGAATGTTGTTACCTCCTCAAAAACAGACCTGGAGCTGTGTTTTGTTGCATTCACACATGTAATTCTGTATTATAATTCTGTCTACATTTTCGAAGCTCAAAATGTTCATTAGAAATTGGCAATTCCTGAGCTGAAATGATCTAAATGAGTCTAGTGAAGTGGAACAGAGTGGTTTTAGTTTGCGAGAAGAACTCAGGATTTGTGTGTTAAACATGTGTGAATGAAACAAAACTCCGGGTATGTTTGTGATGAGGAAACTACATTATAATATAGATCAGAAAATAGTGTAATATGAGCTCTTTAACATCTAGCAAATAATACAAAACACAGTATATTGTGATAAGTTCCTAATGAGATGGATGGAGTCTTGTGGCATGTCCTTCCCCGTTCAAGACCTTCAAGATTTGTGTAAAGTCCCTCCTTCGTCCAGGCAGAATCCATGGTAAAAGAGAAATTCAATTTGTCAACTGGACAAATATTTATTTTGGTGGAATATGTTTCACAGCTCATCCAAACTGCTTCTTCAGTTGTGGTCAGAATGCTGGAGGACACGACTTATATCTGCCTTGCACATTCACTTGCGATGTCAGCTATTACACAGCATCTATTGATGTGTTTCATATTATTTTACATGCAGAAGAGAACTAAATGAATATCTGAAAATTGTCCCTGAAGTCGGATCAATATTAATAATACAGTGACAATGTCGACAGAGTAATACTAGCATTTTTGGCACTGACTGACAGTGCATAAATCTCCAGACAATACAACGCTTTCATTTTCTAAACTCAGAAATCCATTTGTATTCCAGAAAATCAATCACATATTTGTAATTTTTTATGAAGACATTTTTCTGTTAAATAAGTATAACAAATAAAATACATTCACTCATTCAGATCAAGTGGAGTCAACAAACCAGATGTGATCAGTAGATGAAAATGCTGAAAATAACACAGCAGTTGCTTTTTCAAGAACATTTCCACCAGGTGAAGTTGCAATTCCGGTTTGACAAATATCTCAAGTGAATTGACACTTTGCAGAGACATCACACTGGGGGTGTTCTACATGTATCTCTGTGGCAGCACATGCACACATTAATGACACATTAACAGTCAAAAATGGTTTTAAGGCTGAAAACACAAGAAAAAATACAAACTAGATTTAAAGAGCAGATATGCAGGAGTCTGTGATCTGTGCGAATGTTCACGGCCCTGTTTAGGTGTTTCATTTTCATCAAAAAGGAGAAAGTGAGAGTGACCCACTGAAATATGAGCTTGTGATTGTATTTTCATGTGAGAGATGTCACAAATCAGCCCACCTAATGTACTTCCAACCAAGTCAGCGCCTATATTCCACTAAATATACTCTTGTGAGTTTTAATCCATAGCGAAATGGAGTTCTAAAAGTAAAAACTACAGCTGGAGCGGGGTTTTGTTTCATTCACACCTGTTTGGGTCATTCTGGTTTATTCATCTGTCAACATCTCCAAAGCTCAAATACACATGTCGTTTTAAAGTTAACAGCTACTTTTACCTTTTATTCAGTAGATATCGGCAATTCCAGGGCTAAAATCATCCAAATAATTCTAGCGAAGGTGTATGGAGTTGGAAAACACAGTGGAGTGTGTTTTCCATTTGAGAAAATAGTGCGAATGAATCAAAACACAACTCTGGGTGTGTATGAAAGTAGCGTTAATCTGGGCCGTTTAAAGTCTGATTGGAGTAACAGAGCTTCAAACAGAGCAGTGCCTACAGTTAGCGTCACACCCCCAGGGAACGTTTATGGTGTTATCTGCAAAGTATCGAGTAACACAAAGCTTAAGCTCATGCTACTGTATTTTTATTTCACGCCATTTTCTTTTGTGGATCTTCATCTGTCAGCTGCCAAACGCAACATTTAGACTTCATACTGTCCGCTTGCTTTGTTCCCGTGATGATGAAGACTTTTTTTTTTGTGTGTTAATGTCTTTTTTCTTTTTTTTTGTCCATCTTTCCCGAGCGAGGTCCATGTTTTCTAATGATGAGTGCGCGGGCTGTCAGGATGGAGCTGTAATGAGGGGATGTTTTATTCAGAGGTGGAGATGACATGATGGGCTCTTGTGTAATGACGGGAAGTGCAGTACACAGGACATGTACTGAGGTAGGCAAGTACATGTTGTTAAAATGTAAAAATGTGGGAATGCCGTGTAGTCTGCAGAGAAATACCCGGTGTTTTCCATGTACTCGAGCAAGCCCCAGTACAGATGTATGAATAAACAGCTCCCGAGGTTAAAATAAGTCTCTGTGTGTCGCATTTAATTAGAAAGTGTCTAATTTATGGTCTGATAATCACTGGTGCAATGTCAGTATGGCCATAGGAGCTTGTCCAAGCCTGATCCCGTCAGATCTCAGAAGCTCAGCAGGTTAGTACTTGGATGTGAGACCACACCACCGGTGGGAATTACAGGTGCCACAGAGGGGCGCCAGTGGCAAAAACTGTCGTCGTGTCCTTAGGCAAGACACTTTACCCACATTGCCTAGTGTGAAAGTGATGTGTGTGTGGCAGGACTCCCTTAAAAAAGACATTAGTAATCTCTAGGGGTGGGTATTGCCAACAACCTTGCGATACGATACGATTCGCGATACAGGGGTCTCGATACGATACGATTCGCGATACAGAGGTTTCCTGATACATGGTCTTCAAGGCGATACGTATCCCGATATTTTACATTACGTAACCTATAATTTAAAAAAAAAAAGACAGATGTTTACTCAAATGTTATTTTTATTTTGGTGTAGCGCATCAGTTACAATGTAACAGAAGAAGGCTGTAAGGCAGAAACTGCCCTTGATTAACCTGTTAACACCCGCACTCGGCACAAGTGTTCAAATATGTACCAGATGTTCCAAACTGTAATAAGATGTAATGTATAATAAATAAACCAACTTCTGAAATTTAGGCATGTTTTCTTAAGATAAATAACTAAAACAAGCCAAAAAATTTCGCTCCATATGTCTCGTGTGCCTCCACCAGTGAGTGTGCGTAAAAGGAGAGAGAGAGTCTCTATACACAGAGCGCATGGAGCTAGCCTATCACTACAGCACCTCTGCCCCACATGGGGCCCACCGCTGAAATAGTCTTTTCATAGGCTACTCAGATCTGTCAATCATTTCCTGAAAGAACCAATGACTGAAGAGGTTTTGCCGTGGAACTGTCCCTCGGTCATGCGTAATACGCCACTAACTGGACGCACTCGTTTTGTTCCGCAAGCTGTAGCGCGGCGCCCCATAGCCGGACCGAAGCCTGGATACGCTTGTTTTGTAGCTAAGAGTGTGGAGAAAACAAACATACCCCACACCGCTAACAGGAGCTAAGCGTTTAGCTATGCTAAGGACCAAGAGCGAGAGTAGTAGAGAGATGCGTCGCTCATCCATTCAGACAAACTCGGACTTTCTGGATTATTTCTCCACATGGAATTATTTTATGAAAAAAGCAACTGGATATTCTTTTTCTGTGGACTGTTACGGACTAATTGAGCACAGCTATTCCTGGATTGGACCCGTTTCGGACCGACAGAACCGGCTCAAAGGTAAGAAATGCGATGAATATTTTCAGGAATTATAAGTTATGGCTCTTTGGGCTCGCTGTGTGGCATAAAATGAATGATATGGTTATTTTACTGAGGAATTAAGCTTTCAAACGATGTATAGCATGTCAATATTGGAAAAATAAGTACAGTGAATATCTGGCTTGACTTTTTAATGTTGTGTAATCGCCCGCCGGCGCGCGGGTGGGTGTTAATGTAAACATGGCTTAACAAGGCTGTATGCTGACATGCCGCTACCTTTGATGAAAGTAAACTTAAGATATGGCCTTAACAAGGCTGTAGTGCAGAAGGAATGCTGCCTTTGACAATACGAAATGCGCATTGCAAGCAAGGATCACTTATCAGACGCAGTTTGCTGAAGCTTGATAAATAATGTTTGTTGCATGTAAAATATCGATACTGACGCCTCCGTATCGATACGTGTATCGCCAAGAGGCCCACGACGATGTATCCCCATATCAATTTTTTGAACACACCCCTAGTAATCTCAATGGGACTTTCCAGGTTAAATAAAAAAAATAAAAGTAATACTGCACTTTTCTAGAGGAGGGCCCTTCACCTGCTTGTCACCATGGCGATTTTATTACTTTCCCTTGAATATTCCAGTGTATCGCATTAAACAAATCATCTTTCCATAGAGGCAAGCAGGAGATGCTGCCAGGCCATTTTACAGGTCATATCTGTGGAGATGTGGCCTCGCTCATAAAGCAGTTTTTAAAGGTACGTTTGAGTACTACTAAAGAATAATAAAATAAAAGGAATGTATGTTAGATATTTTTATATAACCCTTGGAAAGACAAGTTACACAGTGCAGCTTTAAGTATAAATTTTAGGTAACTATTTAGGTATCTGTCCTACTGTATAGTTTACTGGATGGTTTGGTGTAAATCCCATGAAAACAGAACGTTAAAACCCTACTCTGGAACACTCTCCATGGAGATAGATGGGTTTCATGTCATATTGCGGAATAATATTAGCCAAAGAAACATTTCCATGGAAACCAGCAGGAGGTCGTCATACTCCAGGTCAAATAAGAGTCGGGTTTGTGGACCGAATGATGCAACCAAAATATAAAAATCCAGATCCAAACTCACTCAACAGTAAAGCAGTTTTCATTTGAGAAAAAAGTTTTTTACTGTTTTGGTAATAAAAATAAATGTTGGGTTCTTATAATGTGTCCTCACCCAAAGAGCATTGATTTTTGTGAGTGTTTCATTAGCGTAAGAATAATTGCAGATATTGTCCGTGTCCTCTTCAGACCTCAGAAAACCTGATTACACCTGATAATGTCACATTTGCATGATTTTTCAAATGTATAGAACAAAACCTGGACTGATTGAACCCTTCTGCTGTTCAGAAAGAGCTCAATCAAAGCCAAGTACAAAACTCAACATGTTATGAGCCGACTTTACATCACGGCCAATCACTCATGAAAGTTTAAGATGTTTTAATTTAAAAAGTTATTAAAGAAGACATCTTGTGCTTGTATCCTGTATAGTTATAATTTATGACATTCGTAGATCATTATGTTATAATTTGGACATTTTAAATCACAATATTCATCTAAAACACCAAGAAACAAGTCCGCGGTAGAAAAAAGTGGAGCCCAGTGGGAGCAGACACCATGGGAAACATCATCACAACTAAGAGTGTGCAAAAGTATCACTATATCATGATACTAAATTTGGTAATAAAGTATTGATATTGTGGGCTGCTGTATTGATATTTGTTTCTCAATTATTTTGTGACAATTTTGTTGCTTATTTCGTTGTTTACGCAAAACACTTGACATGTTCACTGTTTGGGTGATGAAAACAGATGTATTTCATAATAACTTTGCACAATTAGTGGTTTAACAAAGACATATTGTTGCTAAAATCTAATAAGTGATTAAATATTACTCCAATGCTGCACAAAACGCTCTAAATGAAACTTCAGGTGAGTAAATGGTGAGGAGGATTTTGTATAAAAGTTCTGCTTTCAGGGGCACAGTGTAACTTACCTGGTGGACGGTCCGCTACTTGTGTGTTTTCATAGCGATGTTATTGTTTTTTCCTGGAATATTCCGCAGTATGGCATTAAACTGACTGTATCGATCTCCATGAAGTCAAGCCGGTGACACTATCCAGCCAAATTACAGGTCAGAGCTGTGGAGTGGTGACCCCAACAAACAAGATGCAAGTTATGTTGAAATGTTTTGCAAGGATGACACCTACTGTAGTTAAATAAAAGTAAGACAGTTTATGTTATTAGGTTCTTTCTTCAGACCAAGAGTTTGTTTTCATACCTGACAGACCGTTAGTGAGCAGCCGAAACTGGTATGGGTATGAAAACAAGAAAAAACAACTAATAACATAAATTATCGGAAGACAAAATGAACCTCACTGAACTAAAATTTTCACATTCCAGGTAAAAAAGTAACATCTCATTGGAGTCAAGCGAAAATGGTCTTGCCCCAGAACAGATATATTGTAAAAACAGCTTTTTGGGTCAAAATATGTCTGCTGTGTACATTCTGCATGTAATTATAGCGCGTTCTATTGTCAGAGATTCAGGAAGTGCGCTGTTAGCATACAAAACTACGTTATAGTTTCTGAAAGTTGTGAAAAACGCTGTAATTATAAACTCATCATGGTGAACATTTAGGCTGCTCAGAATGCATACAGGAACTCTCTCAGTAACTTTGGACCACTGCAAACGATTTGAAATGAACTAGTTCTGTTTTTTTTTTCACGTTTTATAACCGTAAGAATCAGGTAGAGCGCCTGTAAGGCTGTTAGTCTTATGTAACCTGGGCCCACATAATAATGGTATTCCAGTCGCAATCAGCAGCGAGGCGGAGACACAGCAGGGTTTGTGTCATGCACAATGTGTAGAAATGTGCTCCCGAGTCCATATATGCAACAGCCCCAGCTCCATCAGCACAGTGAGAGCGTTTAAAGTGTATGCGACAGGTTAGAATACTCAATTACACCATGTTATAGTAGTTTCTGCTTCTCATTTAATATCTATAGTTGTTGATGGAGTAATTCGCACTGGACTATACGTTGCATTTTGGGGAGAAATTCATTTTATAAAATCAGAACAAGAACTGCCATTTCATCTTGAAAGGCGAGTTACAGTAATAACAACACAACAGAGAACAACTGGCTGAACATGTGTCTGGTGTGTTCACGTCACATATGAACAGTTATTCAGAAAACTAGAGCAGAAACAACAGAATAAGTTTACCAAACTCTCCATCTCACTCCAAATCACTAAATCCATTGAATTCTGCATCCTCGGTGTCACGTCTGAGCAACTCCGCCAACTCCAGCTAAATCCAGCATTTAGCCCACAGTGAGCTTTTTTTGTTTTCTTGATTACAGTTCAAGTTTCCTCCGCTTTTTCCCAGTCAAATACAATTTCCTCGCTCACTCCAAACTTTCTTTTTGCTGCTTGATTATCATTTTAGCTCCATATTTCACAACTTGCAGCTTTTAATCTGCAGAATATGATTAACAGTTATATATATGAAATTATATATTTTAATAAATAAGTCGTACCCAAACCATGAAAAAAGTGTGACTTATAGTCTGAAAAATTTGGTAGTCATTACATTCATCCATCCATCTTCTTCCGCTTATCCGGGGCCGGGTCACGTGGGCAGCAGTCTAAGCAGGGGCTCCCAAGCTTCCTCTCCCCAGCCACTTCCTCCAGCTCCTCCGGACGGACCCCGAGGAGTTCCCAGGCCAGTCCAGAGACATAGTCCCTCCAGCGTGTCCTGGGTCTTCCCCGGGGCCTCCTACCGGTGGGACATGCCCGGAACACCTCCCGAGGGAGGCGTCCAGGAGGCATCCGGACCAGATGCCCGAGCCACCTCAACTGGCTCCTCTCGACGTGGAGGAGCAGCGACTCTACTCCGAGCTCCTCCCGTGTGACCGAGCTCCTCACCCTATCTCTAAGGGAGCGCCCGGCCACTCTGCGAAGGAAACTCATTTCAGCTGCTTGTATCCGCGATCTCGTTCTTTCGGTCATTCCCCAGAGCTCATGACCATAGGTGAGGGTAGGAACGTAGATTGACCGGTAAATCGAGAGCTTCGCCTTTCGGCTCAGCTCCTCTTCATCACAACGGTCCGATACAGCGACTGCATCACTGCCGACGCTGCACCGATCCACCTGTGGAGGAGTTCAAGTATCTCGGGGTCATTACATTCATTAGTGAATAAAACAAAACACAAATCCAGGCATGTTTTTGATGAGGTAACAACTTTCTAACATGGCCAAAACCTCATGAGAATCCATTGTGTGCAATATAGCGTCTTTAAAAGCCTTGATTGATTGTTTCTCCCTGAAAATCCGGCAGCTCTGACATAAGCAAACCTGATCGCACGCCTGTCTGGCCTTAGACGCAGCAGAGATGATAATCAGACTTCTGAATCTTCTGAATCTAAAGCTACAGAGAGTCGTTCTCCCAGGCTATCTCCAGACAAAACGTATTTAACCATTACTAACCATACTTCTTAGCAGCAGATGTAGCCTTTCGAGACCAGCGGGACTTTAAAGAGCTTCGCCGTAGGGTTAGTTCTGTCACTGTGCCGAGAGGAAGCATGTGCCGAACCACTCGACGCAGCGCGCTCTCTCCGCATGTATCCCTCCGCCTGTCAGTTCCTCTGGCCCCCACAGACTCAGAGGCGCCGAAGGGGGGCCCCGCGTGTCCCCTGTACTTACACTTATATTTGATGTGTGACGAGATGAATGGGCCGCTGATTAGAAGAGAGTTTGAACGAGGCTCTTTGAAATGGAGTGTAAGAACTTCAAGTGGAGAGCGTGCAGAGTGGAGGACGGTAATAGGTCTGCCATCATGGGGCTTTGTCGCTAGGTTTGAGGATTATGTTCCTTTGGAGATTTGAGAGAAAGCTGGAGGGTTAAAAATAATTTCAGACGTTATATTTTTGCAGAAGAAAGGCCTAATGCTGTGTTTCAGATAACATCACAACACTCTATAGTTCAATACCATTTAATACAAATGGCGTCTGCTAAATGAATATTGTTCAAATGCAGATTCTTGTTGTAATAATCATCAAGATGCTTTCAGATGCACTTTTCATTTGGATTAATCATTTGATTTATATTCAGTGGAGCTGCCGGTGGAGCTCAGAGCTCCTGGAGCACAGAACGAATGAACTGTTGGATTACAGAGGAAGGCCTCATGTGCACAATACAAGTGCATCTGAGAGGACAGAGCTGAGTGTGACTGAAGTGTAATAACAGAACAGTGTGCGTTATAGTGCAGTATATGCTCAGTCACTATTGGATTATCTAATGAGACACATGAAGGAATAACATGTCATTACAGATTACAATTGTGTTGAGCTGTTGTTGCCCGTGGCCGTTCTCATGTGCGATTCTGTGTTTGTAATGACTGAAGTGTCTGGAGACTCGTGACACGTTTCACTCTTACCTGTTGTGCTCATGTTTTTATGCATTTGTCTGCAGCTCACCCTGCCCACTGCACCTCTGCAGGTGTGTATGTGTGCAGGTGTGTATGTGTGCAGGTGTGTATGTGTGTGTGTATGTGTACAGGTGTGTGCAGGTGTGTATGTGTGCAGGTGTGTGCAGGTGTGTATGTGTGCAGGTGTGTATGTGTGTATGTGTACAGGTGTGTGCAGGTGTGTGTATGTGTACAGGTGTGTGCAGGTGTGTGCAGGTGTGTGCAGGTGTGTGCAGGTGTGTGTATGTGTGCAGGTGTGTGCAGGTGCCGAGGCCGTGTACAGTTGCTTTGACATCTCTTCTGATCATTTTATTTGAGAGGCTCCTGAGGGCCCAGTTCACCACAGACTTCAAATATGTATTTATTTAAATGAATCATTGCATTTATAGCTTCTTTCAAGATACTCAAAGCACTCCATCCATCCATCTTCTCCCGCTTAATCCGGCTGGGTCGCGGGGCAGCGTGCTGCCCAATACTCATAGCACCTGACCCCCCTATGAACCCCTCTGCAGGCGGTGAGCCCACAGGAGGGTGGACAACATGGTCCTTGATATTAGTTCATAGGGGGTAAACTCCTATTGTAGCCACAGTTGCCCTGAGGCAGACTTACATAAGTGAGGCTCCGACCACCACCACCGCACCCACTCACACCACTTTCATACTACGCAATGTGGGTGAGGTGTCTTACCTAAGGACACAACGATGTATTTCACAAAATTATTTTGTGACAGTGCTACAATTTTGATGTTTGTTCAGAGAAAGGAAACGTGTTCATGCTGTACATTTCACACATGAATTGTTCAGCTGGTTTATTCCATATTGTTTTTCCACAGATGGCTTAACAAATAAACACTGTGGTTAAAATGTATGTGCTTCTTAAAAATACTGATTTATTGCAGAATATCATGTGCATTATATATACTGTGATGATATCGAATCAAGAACCACACATCAAGTATCACATCAAATGAATGAACAGAAAGAATTAAAAATAACAGATTCACAGAGGTGCACTATATGTAACTTTTCTGGGGAAGAATCTGCCACCTGCTTATCTCCATGGAGATTTTATCGAATGACATTCAACTTTTATCTTGTATTTCTTTCATTCAATTTGAGTTGTTTTTATTTTTCATAAAATACCTTCAAAAACATACCTGTGAATGGGGTCGCCCCTTCACAGATCTGACCCACTGCCTGAAATGTTCCACAGTTTGGAATGAAAAACCACAGAGATAAGCAGGAGATACCAACGATTACACTATATTACAGGTCAGATCTGTGGAGAAGCAAACCCACTCTCAGTAAATGTATAGAAGTTTAATGTTACACCGTACACCTTTAAATGGCTTTATGTGGGGAGACAGGAAAGGCAGGAGTGGGGAAGGACAGCAAAGTATTTTCAACTCAATAACAAAGATTAAATCAAACATTACATCATAATATCTTAGAAGACTGAGCAATTACCAGTTATAAATGTCCAAAAAGTGTCTAAAATCCACCATTAGACAGCTTCATAGCAGGGCGTTGTATTTACCGCAGCATATTGTCAAAGAAAGTGTTATCAGTGGATTTGTGCGTATTTGCTGTCACTATAGCTGCGGTATCTGAGCTGTAGATCTCTGGAGTCTGTTCGCGCTGCACTCCATCACGGAGTTCAGCCTCAGCTAAAACATGAGGTTACAGGAGGACGTTACATCCAGGAGACAGCTCTGCATTCAGATCTGCAACTTAAAACCCCCATAATGCACTGTTTTCTGATCTGTTTTAATGTGTTGCCTGGAGTTGTGTTTTGTTTCATTCACACATGTTTAACACACAAACCCTGTATATTTACGCTGTACTTTTCTCTCAAACACAAATCACTGTTCCATTGTTGTTTGTGATGTCATGTGGTAATACAGGAGTTGCTCCACTGGGTTTTTAAACTCCATACACTTTCACTAGAATCATTTGGTGGATTTCAAGCCCTCGAATTGCCAATCTCTACTGAACTAAAGGTAAAAAGAGCTGACATCACAGAGAAATTTGAGCTTTGGAGCTGTAGACAGACTAATAATAAAGGTTAATAAAACGTGTGAATGAAACAGATGAGGAAACAACATTATAACACGTCTTAAATCTCTCAATCAGAGTCAATTTTCTGTAATATAAGACCGTTAAGACCAACTTGGTGTTCGAGTCATTCAGATTCAGACACAACATAGGATATTGGAGTAGGAATATTGTTTTACTCAATGTGCACAAGCAACTCAAGAATGAGCTTTATGTTTTTCAAAGTAAGTTTTAGCAGTAATAAACTTCATGCTGGTTTCAATAATCCTGTAAATGAGGTTTTGTTTTGAGCCCCAAGAATCACTCTGTTTAAAACTTCCCTGGATTGTTGCGTCATGGATAGAAATCCTACACAGTCCATAAACCATCACCAGACTCGTTCTAAGTATTTTGGGGGTCAAATGTTGGGCTACATTGTTGGAATAGCTACAGTATGTTTAGTTTTTTCTCCATAGTTCATTCTCAGTGCTGCCAATATGGGATTATTTTAAGTTTTAAAAAATGAGATGTCAAAGCGTAGAATGTAATCCCTCCATTTATGTTTAAAGGGTAATAATAATAATCATGATGCTATGATGGTCGACTCTGTTGATTTACTGCAAGTAGTAGTAGTAGTGGTAGTTTATTTGATCATTTTACAACATTACAAAACAAAACAGAGTTCAACCCCATAGATCACAACTGAAAGGGTTTAGGCTGAAGTTAAGGTACTTATAAAGCCTAATCCTGTTACTCAATGACAGAATTCCAAGAAAGAAAGAAAAAAACGGAGTATGAACAGCAAATTTACAGTTACAATTTCACTTACGACTTACTGTATATATAAAAGACAAATATAAATTAAAACAAACAGAATTGAATGCATAATTGATTCATTCCAGAGCTCTGTATTTTTCAAAACATGATGCTTTCAACTCTTTTTTCATCAGTTAGATTGTTCCATAAACTAATCCCTCTAACAGAAATACAATCACTTTCTTTTCTTAGTTCTTATCTTCGTTTTTTAAAGATCCCTGTTCCTCTAAGGTTATACTGACTCTCTCTGCTCAAATAACTCCTGTAAACAAGGAGGAAGCAAATGACTCGAATGATTAGACCTTGTACGTCACTATGACTGTACTCACGTCAGCAAAAACAAAAATATGTAAGTACATTTATCTTCACAAAAAGGGGATTTGTTGATGCATAGTAATTTGCATGATTAATAATCCTAATAACCTTTTTTTCTGGAGTAGAAAAATTCTATTAATATTTGAGTTAAGACTGTTATAGAGTAAATAAAGGGAGTTTTATTATAGCAACAATTTTAGCAAACTTATACTTATTTGCAGCTTTTTACACGTGCGTCTTCATTGATTTCGCACATAAAACATGCACCTTTGACACAGACATTTTGACTGGTCTGAACGCTGTGTAATGTGTCCTTTAACGTCATTCTTTGGAACATTCCAGACAATTTATGTTTTTCAAACTGATCTATATTCATCACATGGTCACTCAGGTGACGACCTGTGCTTATATATCAAACATAAATCCTTGATGTCAGAAGAAAGGCTTGACCCCAAAACATTATGGTGTTATTTAAAAAAAAAAAAAAAAAAAAGGCTACAAAAATCTGCAGTGCAGGTCTGTTTTTATTTTTTTTTGTTTTCTACAGTCCAGACAAAGCAATGACAAGATGAATTATTTTTACTGTATAATTGTCAGTTGATAGAGTTGTGGGGTTGTGATGTTCTAGCAGCTTGTCTGAAGCTGTTACTCAATTTAGACTTTAATCTGAGCTCCAGTCTGATTAGAAAAAAATGACTTAATTGAAACAACATCTGAGTTGATTTGTGCAGTTGAACAAGCAGCCATCAGTTTTTCATTCTCACTTTTTTTGTTGAAAATCAAACACCAAAACAAGACCATGAACACTCAAATTGATCACAAACTCCTTAAAAGATGTGTGTTTAAATCCATATTGTATTTTCCCCCAAAGTCAATAAGTATAAGTATAAAAACAGCGAAGAGTCCAAGTCACAGTGGAATAAGAAAACCATTTAAAGGTAGAATACATACACGCCAACACAAACACACATTTTGTACACTGAAACAGCATAAGCGCTGTTACACCTACATGTGTTTATGGCGTTGCTCAAACTGCTGTGAGAGGAGTCGGCTCTAAGGTCACCGCTAACAGCCTACGCCAACGGCACAGCCCATTGGTTTGAGCACAGGTCTGAGCAAGCGCGACCGATCGAAGACTCCGCTCACCCCGTCCGTGTCACAACAGCTCTTCGCCCATCACGGAGGTTAGAAGGGAGCATGCTCTAATGAGTTTGTAAAGTCAGGCCACAAGCTCGCCTCCCAGCAAGTGTAAAAATATGTGAAAATAATGCGATGTAATGGGGTTTTCAGATGGGAATGGAGCTGGCGTTTCTGTGTGAATTACAGGGTATTGTCAAGTATTCGAAAAGACATTTTAAATCTGTTGAAGAAAAGAAGTGACAGAAAGGAAAGGAAAGACTGTTTTTATGCCAATGGCTTGGGAGGTGAAGGGTCCTGGCTGTGTTCGGTGACAGACAGAATATAAGTACATTGTAGGCGAAAGCTCTGTACAAAAGTTCTCAAACAGTGGCAGGTCATTAAGCGCATGTGACAGATTCATATATTTTTCAAATTATGGCTTGGTTTGGCGGGAAAGTGCCAGAAATTTTCATGATAACTTTACATCATTTAAAGGGTCCATATCACGCCATTTTCTGATCGTTTAACCGTTATAATGTTGTTTCCTCATCACAAACAGACCTGGAGTTGTGTTTTCAAACTCCACACACCTTCACTAGATTCATTTTGGGCGATTTCTGCACTGGACTTGCCCATCTCTGCTGAACAAAAGGTAAAAGGAGCTGTTAAACTTGAAAATTAGCATTTCACACTTGACATCACAAGGTAGAACAGATCATTCTGAGCTTTGGAGACATAGACGGACACAAAGAGTTGTTCAAACCTGTGTGAAGGAAACAAAACACAATTCCAGGAATGTTTTTGACAACAGCATCATAACATGATTTGAAGCTCTCAAGGGTCAATTTTGTACAGAAGCCGGGGGGCGAACAACAAATACAAACACCACAACACAACAAAAAGCCACAACCGAAGTGGCCACAGGACTCTATTTTCCAATGGACCAAATGAGGGGGATAAAGCGGGAAGTGAATTTGGAAAAGAAGAATGTGAAAAGTAAAAGAACGGAGACGTGAACGAAGTTGGAAACGTAAGTAAAAGTAATTTATTGTTTTGTGGCCAGGATCGATGTCACTGTCTGACCGTGTTGGTGTGTTGTGGCTTTTTGTTGTTGTGTTGTGGCGTTTACATTTGTTGTGAGTCCTACGGTCACTTCCATTGTGACTTTTTTAGTTATATAGCAAATTTAGTGAGTCCTTCTGCCGGTCTAAGCATGAACAAAGGTCTGGAGGGTCATTCAAACCTGTTATAAATGCAGGAGTTTGAATTACTCACTGTTTTGTCCACCAGTCTATGACCCTCGATCGGCCCTCACGCTGGTCTCTGTTTTAATATGTGGCCCTTTTTGAAAAAAGTTTGGACACCCCCTGCTGTAGACCCTGTAGGTGTTAGAAATTTATATTAAGAATGTTTCCAAAGAAAAAATTCTTCAAAAAGTTACTCAGATAGATCTTTAATATTCCATCTTAGCTCTTAATAACTCCTCATGTCATGAATCATTTGCGTAGCCTCATTCATTAAGTGTCACTCCTCATTCCGGGTTTTACCGCAGGCAGCCGCAGGTACACAGGAGAACATATGGACCAGATGATCCCACACAGAGGAGCTGCATCTCAGGGCCGCTCAGGCTAAATGAGAGGACACAAGTCATCAATCACCACGGTGACGACAGACACGGGGCTGACAGCTGCTGAGTGTCAGGCTTCTGCTGCAATGACTGACGAGACTGAGGAGAACAGGAGGAGACAACAGACCTGCTGCTCAAGTGGGACTTAACCCCACCGACAACCACATTTAAAATATCTGGAGGACTAAAGGGAGGAGGAGGGGCGGAGTCTGGAGGACTAAAGGGAGGAGGAGGGGTGGGGTCTAAAGGACTAAAGGGAGGAGGAGGGGCGGGGTCTGGAGGACTAAAGGGAGGAGGAGGTGCAGGGTCTAGAGGACTAAAGGGAGGAGGAGGGGCGGGGTCTGGAGGATGAAAGGGAGGAGGAAGGGCGGGGGTCTAAAGAACTAAAGGGAGAAAGAGGGGTGGGGTCTAAAGGACTAAAGGGAGGAGGAGGGAGGGGTCTAGAGGACTAAAGGGAGGAGGAGGAGGGGTCTAGAGGACTAAAGGGAGGAGGAGGGGCGGAGTCTGGAGGACTAAAGGGAGGAGGAGGGGTGGGGTCTAAAGGACTAAAGGGAGAAAGAGGGGTGGGGTCTAAAGGACTAAAGGGAGGAGGAGGGGCAGGGTCTGGAGGACTGAAGGGAGGACGAGAGGCGGCGCCTGGAGGACTAAAGGGAGGAGGAGGGGCAGGGTCTAGAGGACTAAAGGGAGGAGGAGGGGCGGAGTCTAAAGGACTAAAGGGAGAAAGAGGGGTGGGGTCTAAAGGACTAAAGGGAGGAGGAGGGGTGGGGTCTAAAGGACTAAAGGGAGGAGGAGGGGCGGGGTCTGGAGGACTAAAGGGAGGAGGAGGGGCAGGGTCTAGAGGACTAAAGGGAGGAGGGGCGGGGTCTGGAGGTCTAAGGAACAGTGTGATTGGTCTAACAGGTATCCACATAAACTCCGTCCCTGCAGCCAGAAACACCTGTCTACTATCAGGGCAGTCCTGTGTGATGTCACATAGTACTTGAAATGACAATTTTGGCATTTTTGACCAGAAAGCTGCCACAAAAAAAGACTAGAAATAGTAGACAATTACATTATCCCCATTATCAAGGCAATAATACAGCAAAAACTGACCACTTTTTTCATGCCCACACTGGGAAGAAATATTCCATCAAAAGTGTAACCACATGTGAATCCACACATGTCTGTATGTTGAGGAAACTCAAATATAACAAGGAAACTCAAACAGAGAATGAGCGGGCACAAGAGCCATCGGGACGAATGTCAGAGATGATCCTGTGGTGCACTTTAATGACCATTGACGTGATATCTGTTCACTTCGTTTCTGTGGCATTGAACATGTCTCCCCTCACCTCAGAGGAAGGAAATTTGACCGCCTCTGATTCTCCTCTGCTCAGAAAACTAAATACACAATTGAAGGCCCCCCTCCCAATATTTGCATGTGTGTATTTAAATTTTAGAGCTGTCACAACATATTTACATTTTCATATTTTCTGTTCAAAGAGAAAGCCTTTTATTTGTTCCACTTGCAAATCGTAATGTTGTTTCTAAGCGCAATAATTACAGTTTGCTGTAATCACATTTGCTGATTATGAAATGAAAACTCTCCATTTTGAACACAGCACACAGCAGTTAGCAATTATTTAGTAAGCTCTGCCCTCAGACGAAATGCCAAAAGTTTAGAGAGTCCTGTGGCCGCACAACCTGCAGGGGAAACGTCCACGTCAAAAGTTTAACATTAAAATTCCAGACCAACTCTATTTTTGACATCTGGAGCTGCTAAAATCTGTGGAAAAAGTGGAGTCCTGTTATTCTTCATGGCTGTTTCTGTGGCTGAGTCCACTGTGGGACTATCATTAGAGGTGACCAAAAGGTTGAGACCCAAACAGTCCTTGTTTATACCTGTAGTCCTTTGGTTTGTCCTTGTGTTCCTGTTACACTGGCAATTTGTTTGTTTTTGTGGACTAGAATGTAGTATTCACTGAGCTGTCCATCCTCACTTATGCTGTGGAAATGTAACTACTTTCTGTGTAAAATCTCTTCTTGGACATTGTGTGCTTATACTGCAAATATTCTTCAGTCTCTCGGTGTTAAAGTTCTGTAAATCTGTGGCTTTATGCTGATGTATTTGCCTCACGCAGGAGCGAAGGAAACCCAGAGGAAGAAGACGGAGCAGACGGTGAACAAATGAGGTCAGCAGGAAGACAAGGCTGCGGGGAAGAAGGAAGAGACGGAGCTGAGGAGCAGCCGTGGAGGATTGTACGACTCTCACAAACAGGTAAGTCTGAGGGAAGTCTACCGGCTACTTATAATCACCTGCTAGTGTGTTTGAAGTGAGACCTGTTACCCCTGCTGAGCTGCACCGGTTTTACTCCGAGTCAAAAGCTGTTTGATGGCTTTTGTGTATGTCGTTAAAAAGGGTTTATTCTCGTTGTCAAGACGGCTACGGGGAAAGATTTAAGAGAAAAGGCTTTGTGAAAGTTGTTGAGATGGGGCTGAGAAAGAGTTACTGGTCCTGGGAATGTTTAATTATGTAATGGAGATATGGAAAGGCAATAAATTATGTTGAAGGAGAAGAAAACTAATAATTGTTGGGTCAGAGAAGACAAGGAAAAATGGAAATAAGAAATTGAAGTCTTGGAAATGAAAAATGTGTATTGGACAATTATTGTTTTGTCTGAAAGAGAAGAGAAAAAGGCCCAACAAGTGAAAGAAAAATGTTGCGAAATAAAAACTGAAAAATAAGAAGTCGTACAGTTGAAGCTAGTTGAAGCTAAAGGATGAAATTGAACATAAACAAGAAAGAAGTCAAACCTGGGTGTCAGTGGATTTGGATAGTATGGAAAAATCCTGTTGGCAAATGATAATGCATGTTTCATGTTCTTTGTCAGTCTTCAGTGTTTTGTTTATGTTTTGTTTAAAAAAGGGGGGATGAATGAATTAAAGTCACAGCAATGAGGGTCCTTGCCAATGTGCCCACATCCCTCCTATGCGCCCGTCATGTGGGGAGTGAGCTCATTTGGATTAAAAACCTGGGACTAGATAGATTTCATATAATCATGTGTCAAAGTGGTGGCAGAAATTCCCTCCAATACTTCCAGGCTTCCTGTTTGATGTCAAGTACTGCTCCAATTATGTTTTAGGGTTGTCCTTCTGTGGTCTCGCTCCTGTGACTTTCATGAGCCTAAGACAAAGTAAATGTGTCTCTGTCCCATAGGAGACACAGGCCATTATACAAACGTCTGGTTTGTGGTCACAATATACATTTTTGTTCCTATTGCCATGAAGCATCTGGTTACCAACTTTGGTTGGCAAAGTCTTTGGCAGGAAGCTCCATTGGCAAGCACAGATTTTTGGCTTGTTGCCATGGCAACCCAATGTGCTATGGAGTGTGGGCGCGTCATGAATATGTGTTTCACATTTTGTATGTCTATAACAATATATTGCACTATATTGCACAAAATTCAGTCTTGTGACCGTTAAGCTGTTATAATGTTGTCACCTCATCAAAAACCAGACCTGGAGTTGTGTTTTGTTTCATTCACATGTTTGAGAAATCGTTTATTATTAGTCTGTGTGCGTATCACAAGCTGTACCACCTTGTGATGTCATGTAGTTGGTGGTAGTAGTAGGTTAACTGTTACCTTTTACCTTTACTTCAGTAGAGATGGGCAGTTCCAGTTCTGAAATCATCCAAATGATTCTAGTGAAGGTGTGTGGAGTTTAAAAACACAGTGGAGAACTTCCCATATTACCACAGGAAATCACAAGCGTCAGAATTGTGTGTTAAACATGAACGAAACAAAACAGGTCTGTTTATGATGAGGAAACAACATTATAACAAAGATCAGAAAATAGTGTAATATGGGCGCTTTTGAAGTCTGCTTTATCTGAAATATTATATAGTACATTGGGTAACAACATGAATTTCTGGGTTACATAACCGTCTGTCTCATTTGCAGTTTAGAAGAGCAACTGTCACATCAAAGCATTTTATATCATCATTATTATTATTATGCACAAAACAACAAATCAGTATTGTGCATAAAGAACTGCTGAAAGCCTCTGAATAAAACTAGTGTTGGACACATACAAACTCAATGGGGAGCTGACCTTGGTTCTGAATTATTCCCCACTTTCCTTAATGTTTCTCTATCAAGCGCTCACACTGCCTAATGATAATAAATTTCCATCATAAATTATCCATGATTTACACATATTTTATGACCCCATCTTAAGGTGATTTCAAACATTATTTAAACCTCATTATTTTAAAGGCACCGTACGTGATTTTTACTGTCTGAAAAATGAAAAAAAGAACGACTTCATTTTTAAGGGCCCATATTGCGCTATTTTCTGATCTATGTTGTTTCCATTGTTGTTTCCTCATCACAAACATACCTGGAGTTGTGTTTTACCTTATTCTACCCTGTGATGTCATGTGGTTATACAGGAAGTGCTCCATAAACTTCCTCTAGAATCATTTGGATGGTTTTAGCCCTGGAATTGCCAATCTCTGCTGAACTAAAGGTAAAAGGAGCTGTTAACTTGAAAGCCACCACTCAATGACATCACATGGTGAACAGAACCGTTTGAGGTTTGCAGATGAAGACCGCTAGGCCAAGTTACAGGTCAGATCTGTGGCGAGGCAACCACCCTCACAATAGAAATGCAATTTTTTTTTCTATTTGTGTCTATAACTGACTAAACAAAATATACTTTCAGACATTCTAGGCAAAGCATCTCCATGGAGACAAGCAGAAATGTTACACAGTACATCTTTAAAGGTCCTATACCTGATTTTTGTCTTGCCCTGTACATTTTAAGTATCACTTGAGGTCAAAATAAGTCAGTGTATTTACTTTTAAAGCATTTTATTGTCTGAGAATCAGGAAGTGTGCATTAGCAATTGCTTGCTAGTTGGTTCACATTTTTAAAACACTGAAATTAGGTAACTTTTCTAACTGCTTTCTCCCAAATGCAGTAAATGTAGAAAAGATAAGTTTAATGCCATACTGTGAAACCTTTCAGGCAAAGCAAAGCAATACCAGCTCCATAACAATCAGCAGATACCGAAAAATTATACAGCCCAAAATTAAATTAAATTCAATAGATTACAAAATCTAAACCAAAATCAAGCAGAACTGACCTTGGCGCTGAAATGTGCATCATTATAAATCATACTGGACATAAAAAGTCCTGTGTGTAGTTCTTGGAGGGGAGGAGTGCTGTATTTCAGGTTGTTGACATAATGCCATACTGTGGAACATTTCAGTCAAAGCTAAGCAATAACATCCCCATAGTGACCAGCAGATGCCGAAAAGTTACATAAAGTTAGATAGCCCCACTTTAAATTCACTGTATTACAAAACCAAATAAAACAAACTCAGTCGGAACTGACCTTGGTGCTGAAACGAGCTTCATTATGAATCATACTGAAAATAAAAGCATGTAGTTCTTGAAGGAGAGCAGCGCTGTTTTTCAGTTCTTGACATTTAGCAGCCGCCTCAACACATCTCCAGTCTGAGTAAACAACAGGGTTTGGGGTTCCTGCAGAAACTGCTTTCCAATCACTGCCAACGATCACTGAACTGCCCTCAATTTCAGAGAGAGAAAACGGCATGTCCACGCGATTTAGGCAAAGCTGTCAACTCAGGGTTTCAAATACAGTGTTCAGCTTGAAGTTGAAGTTGCTATGTGACCTCTGCACTTCCCGTCCAATCACAGCTGAACCTGGGCTGCCAGTGTCTTGAAGGTCCCATCTTTTATAAAAATTGATTCTTGTGAGCTGTGAGCCGTGTTATAATGTTGTTGATGTCCAGGGCTGAAATCCTCCAAATGATTCTAGTGAAGGTGTATGGAGTTTAAAAACCCATTGGAGCACTTTCTGTATTACCACATGGTCGGCTGCAGGTGCTGGAGTTGTGTTTTGTTTCATTCTCACATGTTTAACACTCAAACCCTGCAGTTTTAGGCTGAGTTCTATCACACCGAAAACACCACCTTGTGATGTCATGTGGTAATACAGGAAGTGCTCCATACACCAATAATTTTAGGCCTGGGATTGCCATTCTCTACTGAACTGTAGTTAATAGGTAGCTATTAACTTGAAAACTACCACTTCATGACATCACAAGGTAGAACAGAGCATTTTGAGCGTTGGAGATGTAGACAGACTAATAATAAAGAGTTATTCAAACATGTTTGAATGAAATAAAACACAAGTCCAGGTCTGTTTTTGAGGAAGTAATATGGCTGAAAGGTCACAATAGTGAAATTTACATAATACAGGACCTTTAAAAACCTTTCCACACTGATGGTATCGAATATGTTTTATATAACCATGTATAACTTTCCAACCATAAAGGATAGAAACGTACTTATTTTTTTCTTGAAAAGCTGAGAGTTGCAGCTTTTCGTTATCCTGTGTAACACTCACGCTGCTTGATGAACGTAGGGAAAACGAGTGTCCAGTAGGAACTTTGTTTTCTGCCAAACTCATGCGCTCCGTCCATTTTGATCGGCCCAAACTTTGCCAGAAAGTGAAGTGAGTCAAGATGGTCGATGCTCTGAGCGTCGTGTGTTCGTAACATTGAAAAATCCAGTCTAAGTGCAGTTATTCATCTTGGTCTGTGTAATTGTGTTTTTGTTTTTAGGGCAATAAGGATATTTTTAGTTTACTTACAGACTTTTGTAGCTAAGGCTCTAAATTAAGGATTTTTTATGTCCAAAAAGTTGTTTATACATGTTTGCTGAGTGTTTTGTATGAAAGAGTGTGGATTTTTTTTCTTTTTCTTTTATTTATTCATTTATTTATTTATTTTTTGTTCGTTTGTATTTCTGGTCCTACAGCTTTTATTACATATGACAGAATTACAGCAGCAGATTGTGAAATAACAGGCTGTACTAAAAAAGGATTTATAACACTTCATTAGGGGGTAAAAGGGGGAGTTTTAACAGCAAAATTAAGAAAAGGTGAGGACAAATGTACTAAAATTCCCCTTACGCAAACTATAACAAGCATGACAGCAAAAATCCGTCATATTAAAGTCTTTGTGAAGAATTGCTGTAAAGTATTTTGCTATACATGCCTCTTCCTCCTAACCACAGCATCTTCCGTGGTCCCATGGGTCTTAATTCAAGTCGACATTTCATTTTGGACGAGCCTCCGTTTACCGCAGCGTTCCTAAAAAAGACGAATATAAGCCCTCTCAGACTGCTCGGAAAGTGGGTAATTTCTCTGAGTTTGAGGGGGAACATGCCCATGCCAGAATAAAGCCGAGTTGAGATGTTAAGAGAGGAAACCATGCAAGGAGAAAAATAAGCACTCCTTTTTGGTTCTATGGGGTGTTAAGTTTGGGGAGTGGAGAGGCGAATGCTATTACGGCTCCTGTCTGCTTGGCTAAAAATATAGACGGGTTTTGGCTGTGTGTAAACAAGGTGGATGTGCGTGAATCAGTGGTGCTGTGAGCCGAGCAGACTGCAATGGATTTTCATAGAAGGGTTTTGCATCGGAGTGGACGTAGTTCAAATTGTCATTAGACTTGAGCTCTGCAACTTTTCTGTCTGAGGAGATGTTATATTTTTTGGCTAAAATAGCATTGAACTTCATAATACGGTATTGAACATATTTATTTCTTGGACTTAAACTTAATGCCGCTGCACACTACAGAATTTTTCAGTCTTAAACGATGTTTAAATGTGCGACAAAATGCGCAAACCAGAGACACATGGAGAATCTTATGAGACTTAAAATCTCCGATCTCGAACACTGCAGTGGGATATGTCTGCGTAAAACAGGACATAGTTGTGAGCGCCATCGCGTCTACAGTAAAACCACTCGCTTTGAGATTCTTAGGAGAACTCTGACACGGTTGAAGCTAAAGTCCGTTGCTAGAGGTCGTTGAATTCTGTCAGAAGCCAAAAAACAACACAGATCAGTGTTTTCTAGGCCGAGATCTCGCTGTGGCAGTGAGTCTGTCAAGGTACCAAACTAGTGTAGTGATGGGGACAAGCTCTTAACTTCCACGTAAAACGCCAATTTGCACAGAAGAGGCTTAGCACCACTTTCTAACCCATTTTTTAAAACATAGCCACGAGTCTAACAAACAAAACGCTCTGCCTGGTTCACTCATTAGTGTCTGGAAACATTATAAAACAACTTTATAAGCAGCCTTAGCCTAACCTCTGTTGATTTCCCACTGCACATGCGAAAGCCCAAAAGACTCGACTGTCGACTCCAGCGGCAGCGAGAGGCTCGAGCCGCCAGAAGCAACAAGTGAGAATCGACTACTGACGGTGAAGAAGAATTGAAACTGAAAGTTGTTGAAAGAAAATGGTTCAGGGATGTATTTTTTTGGCATTTAAAAAAAAAAGGGATTAGAAACGACATCGGCGATCAAGTCTTTTGTGCTTTCACATCTGCAGTGGGAAATCAACATCAATGAGTGAACCAGGCAGAGCGTTTTGTTTGTTAGACTCGTGGCTGTTGTAAGATGGGTTAAAGTGGTGTTGAGCTTCTTCTGTGAAAATTGGATGTTTTACGTGGAAGCTAAGAATTTGCCCCTTCACTACACGTTTGTTGCTTTGACAGACTCACTACCACAGTGAGATCTCAGCCTAGGAAACACTGATCTGTGCCGTTTTTTGGCTTCTGTCAGTATTCGACCACCTCTAGCAACGGACTTTAGCTTCAAACGTGCAACGCGTCAACTTTAAGTGTTCAAAGATCAGAACTCTGCACTTTGATCTTAGATGCAAGATAAAACAACTTTCAGAGATCAGAGCATCGTTTTTCAGACACTGTAAAGCTAACCGCAACTAGCATGCTAATGTGCACTTCCTGATTATCTAACAGTAAAATGTTTTCGAATTAGAGCAGACTTATTTTGACTTCAGGAGCTGTTTATACAACATATCTGTGCTGGAACAAGACATACATGGGAAAAATATCTATTGGGTACAAGGCCTTTAAAGCTCCCATATTATACAACAGCGGCCCCTGGCATTTTTTATCATAAGGACCCGTAATAAACATAAAAACATTGTCAAGGACTGGTGGAGTGGAGCGGGGGCAGGAGTGGCAGCACAAAAAGCATAAAACCCTTAACCATAGTTTGAAAACAGTGTCTTAATACTCATGACGGCGGTTTACCAGGTTAATGTGCACTATATTCTCAGAGTAAAACACATAGATATGGTGGTAGGCGATAAGAAATCCATATTAGAACCATGTTACCTCATCAAAAACATACCTATTATGTTTTTTTTTCATTCACACACATTTTAAGTGGCAATTCCAGGGATGAAATGATCCAAATGATTCTAACGAGGATGTACAGTGTGTGTAATCCAATCCACTTTATTTCTTTATTACATTTCATAAACAAAATAGTTTCCAAGGTTCTGCACAATAATAAGTAAAACATATCCAGTAGAAATAAAAATAAATCTGTATTTGCCTCCAGTAGTCCTCATAAAAGCAATAAAACTAGTAAAATCAAATGAGAGCAAGAAAATATATAAAATAATAAAAAGGTAAAATAAAAACAACAAATATGTATAGTTTAAAAACACAGTGGAGTACTTCTTTTATTATCATTGACATCACAAGGTGGAACAGAATGTTTTCCATTTGAGAGAAGAACTCGTCTTCTGCTTGTTTCTATGGAGATGTCTGGAATGTTCCACAGTATGACATTAAACAGCTCTACTTTACAATTACAGGTGGTTTTATAGCGCAAAAATACCTATAAAAACCAACATTCTGAGTGTAAGCGGGGTCGCCTCTCCACAGATCGGACCTGTAGCTTGGTCTGCTTTGGTCTCCATGAAGATAAAAACGTTTAATGCCATACTGTGAAACATTCCAGACAAAGCAATAACATCTCCATGAAGAAAAGCACCTTTAAAGACGTGTGAATGAAACAAAACACGACTCCAGGTCTGTTTTTGATGAGAAAACGAAACAACGCGATAACACAGATCAGAAAACGACGTAATATGAGCCCTTTAAATGCAACAAACCCCAAACAAAGGCCCAAACCCCACGCCATCCCCGGCCCAAAACGCCTTACATAACAGCTGAAATTTACTCCCTGGCAAATGGGCCCTGACACCTTGACGGCTCTATCGGCCGCACCCGCCCTCATATTTACGGCGAGCGGAACGGGGCGACGCGCAGTGAAAAATAGCCGCCCTTAAATACTTCACGCCCGCCGATATCATGGTGTTTAAAATCCAATCAGGGGCCGCCATGTTTGAGGACGCGCACCCCGGGACACGGCGAGAGACAAATTAGGAACGGATCGGAAACCAAACCCGGACTTAATGAGCAAATCCTGTAACCGTGATGAGGTCGGTCAGTTTGATGAATGAGCCCCTCTCTCTGTAATATGGAGATTTGATGGACTCGTGCTGCAGAGTCATTTCTTCGCCATTGTCTGAAGGGAAGACAAAAACTCGACGGTTAATAATGTGCGCCGACTCCATTCAGATGTCGTGAGCTGTGTTGCCGTGCGGAAGAAGTCGTAGATGATGTGACAAAACTTGACTTAAAGAGGGGGTGTTATGCCAAATAGTTTTTTTTGGAGCGTTCTACTGTGTTATAATGATGTTCCCTCATTAAAAACTTGTCTGAAGAGGTTTCAAATGTCACCCATGCATGTTTGAGTCATTTAGTGATCTCTCCTGGGCCCTATTTGAACCCTTCTTATGGTTAGCTGTAAGATTCTGTCCAATACTCAGCTCACTAGGGTCGGGCAGTATCCAAATTTTGATACCGTTAAACCTTCTCAGCATTTTACCAGGGTATACAGTATTACCGTGACTAATTAACAATTATTTTATATCTTGCACCTAAACCATTCAGAAACAGAATAGCAGCTTTATATTTGAAGATGAGGCACAAGTTCTGATCAAACCAAACTTTGCCAGGGCATTCGATCACATCACCGTCAGTGCACAAGCAGTTTTTATCAGTGCTTATACTGTATGCAAATGAGCCATGCTGTTTTAAGTTTTGTTTCTGTTAAATGTAAACAAATGTACATAAAGCTGCATTAAACACATTATTACTCAAAGTATATAATGAGCGGAGCACCGGAAATGCAGAGCGGTGGTGGACTGAAGGATTTTGAGGTGAGAAAAAAAATCTGAATGATCTGAAAATAGGTAAAAATCACCACAAAAGTCCACCTTTTTGAAAACTGTAGGTGTCCTTTCAGCCAAACATGAGCCATTAGAGGCAGGAGGACGTCGTACTAGTGAGTGGCCAGTGATCCAACTTGAGACAACTCTAAGCTGTACAACTGGATCGATGCCTGAATCTCGTGATTAAAGGGCCACTAAACACCAAAATCACTTTTTTCCTACTGATTAGCTGTGTAAATGGGTCTAAAATAGAAATGTATATCTATTCCTGGACTTATTTTGGTATTTTAGTTAAAAATCAGACTTTTGGGTCGAGTCAGATGCAGGTTATTATGTGACGAGCACAGACACTGGGGTCTACGGGCGGTACGTGAGGAGCCCCTCTCAGCCCCGCCCCCTACTGGCACCGCCGGGCACCGTATTGCCCCGGCATGTCCGGGGAAAAGGGAAACAGCGTGACACACAATGCACAAATGTCCGCTCTGTTTCAAAGTCTGGAGCTCACCGGTTCGCGCCGTGTCAGATTGTTGTGGCTGTCGGTCAGCTGTCAATCATCGCTCCAGAGCCCGCCCCACACCCGCTCCCTCCAACCCACCGGGCACTGCCTTAAAGCTATAGTTTGTCACTTTTTGGTACCAAAAAAAACCAGACAAAAATTAAAACATATGTTTTCATTATAAATGCTTTGAGTGTGCTGAAAAACAACTCTGAGCAGGTTTGCGTATCTACAAGTCTGACCCTTATTTGACTCTTACTTCTGGTTGTTTCCATGGAAATTCCTTTATCTATAATCTTCCCCCATATTTTTTCCTTGAAGAATGTTCTGAATGTGGCTTTAACTTTCTATTTCCATGGAATTACGAGGTTGACTTCCACCTCCAGAAATCTACTTATACTTTAACTACTTTTTCCTATAGTTCTGTAGTTGTTTTCGTGTCCTGATCCAAAGTCTCCTTACATAACATAAAGGAACAGAAATAACTCTGTCGCACTGTTTCGCCGGTGCTGTGGAGGAGGGGAGGAGCGCTGACAGAGGAGCTCCGGGTGCTTTTTGTCCTCAGGCTGCTGGAAATGTCACCACTACTACACTATATACAGACACGCTGGCATAGGAGGCACCGGAGGGAACAGGATACGAGGATCACAGGGAGGCCACAGACTCCTCACCAGCGCTGGGACACGGTTTTACTACGCTTGGACTGCACCGATCTGTTTATGGAAGAAGCATAAATGAGCCTTTAGAGGGGATGGCCCATCTCAACACTAAACCGAATCAATACAGTATAGTAGGAATGAAGTTTAGAAGCAGTGGAGTGGAACGTGACGAAGTAAAAGTAGTAAAATATTGTGTACATTATCTATACAGTGCTAAACAAATAGACCACTCAGTATAAGGTGTTTCTGCTGCTGCCACACAGACAGTCGTGGCCAAAAGTTTTGAGAATGACACAAATATTACATTTTCACAGGTTCTGCTCCTTCATTGTTTTCAGGTGTTTTCTCACATGTTTTTCTGGTTTACTGAAATAAAATTACAAGAATTTCATAGGTATCAAAAGGTTTTACTGACAATTACACTGAGTTCATGCAACAAGTCGATATTTACAGTGTTGACTCTTCTTTTTCAAGACCTCTGCAGTTCTCTCTGGCATCAACTTCTGGACCAAATCCTCCATTTTTGCATAATTAATCCTTTGAGTTTGTCAGAATTTTTGTTTTTTGTGTCCACCGCCTTTTGAGGATTGAGCACAAGTTTTCAATGGGATTAAGATCTGGGGAGTTTACATGGACCTAAAATCTTTATGTTTAATTTCCTGAGCCATTTAGTTATTCCGTTTGCTTTATGGAAAGGTTCAGCCTCCTGGAAAAGGCTTTGTTCATCACCAAACTGCTCTTGGATGGTTGGGAGACGTTGCTCTCGGAGGACGTCCTGGTACCAAAATGAATATTTGTGTCAAAACTTTTGGCCACGACTGTAATTTAACCATATTTCTGTTTACCAAAATACCTTTTCATGTTTTTTTAATGTTTAATCCACCAGTATATGCAAGATCTTTTATCAAAACAATATCTTTAATGCTAAAATAGAACTATTGCAACAACACATCCTCAGTAGGGTAAAACTAACCTGTCTCACGATGGTCTAATCCCAGCTCACGTTCCCTATTAGTGGGTGAACAAAACAACGCTTGGTGAATTCTGCTTCACAGTGAAGGAAGAGCCGACATCGAAGGATCAAAAAACGGCGTCGCTATGAACGCTTGGCCGCCACACGCCAGTTATCCCTGTGCTAACTTTTCTGACACCTCCGGCTTAAAACCCAAAAAGTCAGAAAGCTCGTGAGGCCCTTATATAACTATTGTTTCTATCCATACATTTTCAAGCTGAATGTTTTTCCAAAAATGACACCAAAGTCTCATCCAAAACAAGTCTCTGGTCACAGCTAGAAACTATTTGGACTCAATAACAAAAGATAAACTACATAAAAACAAAGAATGAATGCAAGAATACAGCTGTTATCTGCGCCAAAGGTGCTCACACTAAATATTCACATTTTTGGTTATTATTTCTCAACAAGGACTATTTTCTTATTCCAACTGGTCATTTTCTTAATGAATAACAATGAAATAGTTAATTTGAAACAAGTTTTTGATAAACTATGAAGCTATTTATGTTTTCTTGTCTTTATGACAGAATGCTCAGACAGCTTTCTCAAATAAAGCAATTAAAGACTGGAATAATATCCCACCTGAAATAAAAAATCAAACAAACTTTGCCACTTTTACTCGGGAACTTAAAAAGTGGTTATGGAACGGTCAAACCTGTCAGCACTGACACTGTGTATTTATGTCCATTGTGGGCCAGTGTCAGTTGGTCTTTTCTCTTGTTCCTATGGAATTCCATTGTGTCCATTGTCTGTGACCAGTGTACAATGGAATTTAAACGTGTGTAAATATGAAGTAATCTGACGGATAAATGGACAGATACAGAGTGAAATGCAGTGAATGATACAGTGGTTCTATAATTGTCTGATGGTGTTTGACTGTGACTGTATAACTCAGGTTTGAATGTTGGGGAAGTTTTAGAGAAATTTAGAGACTTGTAGGGGAATGTACACTGTTTATTTATGCAAAAGGGACTACAGATGGAAACTAGCTATTCAGCTATAATCTGGTACAGTGCATCTCTGTCTTTCGATTTAATGTTTCTGTGCATTGCCCCTCAAATAAAGATTAAAGTAAGTAAGTAATGACATGACATAAATGTGTTAAGCACTGTACATTTTAGGCATCTGTTCTTTACTTAAGTAGATTTTGAAGTAGATACATTATACTTTTACTGTACTAAATTTAAGAGCCGGTATTTTTACTTTCTAACCTGACTTTTTTTAACCTGACTGAAAAGTAAAAGTATTTGGAGTGTTTGAGACCTGCTGAAAAGGGTTTATTTTTAACACATTTGTAGTTAGAACAAAAATATACAAATAAAAACAGCTATAGCTGTTTCTGTGGAACAAAATTCAGCACAAACCTGTATCAAAATCTCAAAATGTTCCACAGTGTGGCATTAAACTTCCATCCATGTTTCATTTATTCAATTACAAATGATTTTATCTCTCCAAAATGCTTAAAAAAAAACTTGAAAAACCTCCTCATATTTAATCTGTATCTTGGTTTGCTGGCGTCACGTTTGTCTCCGTGGAGATAGATGAGCTTAATGCCATACTGTGGAACATTCCCGACAAATAATAACATTCCACGGAGGCAAGCCGGGTCACGTATTTTAATACTTTTCCTTCAGTAGATTTCTTCATGTGATACTTTTATTTTTAGTGGAGTGATTTCTTTGCTCCTGTGTCTTATATTTGAGTAACAAAATCCTTCCACCTTTTTTATTGCACATTTTCTTTTATGATTATTTACTCTTTTTTTGTTTTTTTGTTTTTTTAGTTTCTTATTCTGTAAAGCACTTTGAATTACTTTGCGGTACAAATAAACTTAACCTTACGTCTCATGTGGTCAAACTACTCTCTGGAATAAATAAAGTTCTATTGAATTACCGATGGCGTCCCCGGATAAAGTGGAAGAAAATGGATGGACGGACTTATCACTAATTATATGAAAGATGGAGCAATTCTTTTTAGGGTCAATATTTATCGTGTTTACTTTTTCTTTGTACTAGTGAGGGAGATTTTGTTCTTTTTAGATTCAATAAATAACTTCTATCACTGATTGTAGACGTATCCTGACTACTGAAGGATCCATTCTGCTATTTTATTTTTGTAGCTCTATATTGTACATTTTGAATTGTTTTTTTTAGGATAATCTTCCTTTTTGGTATTGAATCAGCGGCATGAAATACTTATATTATCGTTTATCATCTCTATTTTCTTTAGGACATATACTGTACTTCAAAATGTTATCATGACAGGGTTAGGGTTTGCTTTTTTGCAGCTGTAAGAACAACACTGAATGAGTTCTTGGATGAAGATCTTTTAGAGATGCACAACTTCACAGGTGTTTATTTTATTTTTATTTATTTCATTTTATTGGAATGCCCTTTGTACGGGGGCCAAACGCAGTGCAATGGTCCAATGTGTCGCAATTAGAGAAAACAGCTCAAAGTTTGTTAAAGTAATGGGTCTTTTATTTGATTATATTCATATACTAAATAATAGAAATATCGCTGTACAATGTGGTGCATCATGTGCCCTTTATTTTGTATTTCACACCAGATTTTACATGTTTGCATGGCGATTCGCTGTAATAATAATTCGTTTCCGCTGTAGTTTAGAGTCAGTTGACTGTTTTCTGTCTCTCTCATAAGCAGAGCATTTCGGTGTGTCTCTCCATTGAGCTGTTACACTGAGAGCGCCCCCTGCAGGTTTGGAGCACTTCTGTTGTGGTGACTCTTTATGCAGCGTTTTTCATTTTTCTGTGGTTTCTTGGTTTTGTGCTTTGCGTCATTTCTCTAATTACTGCGCATTTGATGATGAAACATTTGTACTTGTTTCTTGCGGCTCGTTGTTTTTCATTTGCACCACGTTCTTTAGGGATGTCCCGATTTTATATTCAGTATCGGTATCAGCTCCCGATCCGGCTCTATTATGAGTATCAGTCTTGGATTCAGTCACGTGATCGGATCCAGTTTCACATGTTTTTGCGGCTGCTTTACGGCATGTCCTCTCTGTGGGACTTTTCACTATAACAAAACGAGCGTCAAACAGCGACGCAAACGCTGCAAACAAACAGTGTCTCGTAGAGGAACCAGCAGAGCTACTTAAACACTGCCATTTTGATTCATCACTTAGAAAAGAATCATCCCTCCGAGTTGGTAAGGCTTTCGTCGTCGCTTTTCGTCGTCAAATGGACTTTTTGGAGCTAAGGTACGAACTTCCTTCACGACACTGCGTTACAGAGACGGCGCTGCTGGAGCTATAAGAACAAAAGGTGGTAACGGATCCGTGTCAGAAAGAGCACTGCTTAAAATAATCGGATCAGAAGCCAGAAAGACTTGATGGGGACATCTCTAACGTTCTTTGTTTATACCTCGTTTAAACTCGTGTTTGAGTTTGTGAATCTGCATCGTTTCTGTACTTGAAACTGTCTTATCTAACTGGCATTAGGCCGTCGTTGTGCGTTTGGCCACCGTGCCCTTGAGATGCGCCATCTCGTTTTCAAGGAGGTCCAAAAAATATTAGTAATACACAATACAAAACAATAGAGTAGACAGAATACAAAATTACAGGTTTGCATTAGAAAACATACACACACAGACGAGCTCCCACACGCTCTCCTCCCAACTCCTGCAAACAGTACCTGCGTATACATTATATAACAATGATATAAACAAATTGAAAAATAATAATAGAACAAATGGAAACAAAAATCAATCTAAAACATAAATACAGAGTTCTGAGATATGAAAACAAAGATGGTTTAAATGTATTCAAAGATATTAAAGTAGATATCAAAGTTCGTGTGTGTGTGTGTAATCTGTTCCCACTTCTTTGTCGTTGATTTAGGAACAGAAAAAGTGAGACAGCGGGTGCTACTCAGTGAATATGATGATCTTATGGGGACAAAATACCAATGCAGACACTGGGGAGGGTTAAAGTAAATACATTTAAAAGCCAAAGGTCCATCCAAAGACCAAACTGAATGCGAAAATCAGGGGAATGCAGGATTATGACCTGACTACAGCCGTACTGCCAAGCGGAAAATAGAAATACTACCTGCAGTAATCGGCTATGTGCAGATCAGAACATTTTCACAAATCATTCTCACAGATACACGCGAAATTATCCACGCACAGTTCCACAAAATAGTCACAAACCGATATTCTAACAGCAAATTCCCTATTCGCGGAAGAGCCTGATTTAAATTCCAAACGGGAACATCCATTTTGTGTCGTCCGTGATTTCTAGACGAGGTTCACTGGATCTGCCGAGAGCGGTCGTCATGGTGCGGACCTGACGGGTGCACCTGCCGACGTGGTGTAGTCATGGTGCGGGCTCAGAGGAAATAACAAGACACACACGCACTCGCACACGTCAGGTTTTCATATATAGTGGCAACATTACCTTGACATACCCGGAGACTGACTGTAGCCTTTAAAGCGCCAATATTCCACTATTTTCTGATCTATATCATAATGTTTCCTCATTACAAACAGACCTGGAGTTGTGTTTTGTTTCATTCACACACGTTTAACCTAATGGAAAGAAGTCGGACGCAGATCAGTTCATTATAAACCCTCTTCAGACTGGAATAGATGACACACACACACTTAAGAACTTTAACGTCATTCAATTCATTTAAATCACCTTCGTTTTCATATCTCAAAACACAACCCTGCATATTTAGGCTGTGTTCGTTTCTCAAAAAGAAAACACCTTGTGATGGCGTGTTGTAATACAGCACGTGCTCCACTGTGTTTTTAAACTACACACACCTTTTCTAGAGTCATTTGGATGATTTCAGCCCTGGAATTGCCAGGATCTACTGAACAAAAGGGAAAAGGAGCTGTTAACTTGAAAACTACCGCTTCATGACATCACAAGGTGGAACAGAGCATTTTGAGCTTTGGAGATGTACACAGACTAATAATATAGAATTACTCAAACATGTGAGAATGAAACACAACTCCAGGTAAGTTTCTGAGGAGTATCAAATCCAAATCAAGTTTATTTATTAAGTTGACCAAAGTGCTGTACACAGAGATTGAAAACATGTGCGTAATACAGTGAAAAAATATACAACTCTGGAAAAAAATAAGAGACCACTGCATTTTTTTTCCTGAAATCAGCGTCTCTACACGTGTGACGGCCG